>JAPYZA010000719.1:0-29897 GCA_030522685.1 Eupelmus azureus | reverse complement strand
AAATTCAATATTTTAAAACGCTGTAAAAAATTAATGGTTTTAAAATTCTGTGTACTTTATAATATTAAAAGAAATTTGCTCGTATATTAATTAAGAAAAAAGACTAATAAAAAAATGTAATATTTCATTTTTAATGTAGAAAAAATTTTTTTAAATCAAAGATTGCATTAAATCAGAATACTTTGTACATTAATTCATTTGAAGTATAATACTTTATTTGTAGTTAAACTCTTTTCCTTTCAATATTTTCTAACCACTGTGTTATTGATGAACAGATATTGATTGTACGGAATAGTAGCTTCTTAAAAAAGAAAAAAAATTTAATTAAAATAAATGATCAAATTATTTATCGTATTAATAATTAATAAAATTTATAATTATGTACATATTATCTTCAAACAATAGCAGTTGTATTATTCATTAACTAAAGAAAAACTTTTTGTACTCTTTTTTTTCTTTATTACTTCGCCGTTATAAGCATATAAAAAATTACATCGGTTTCCATACGGACGTTTATATGGATTTCTGTAGGGATGTTTACGTTAATTTCCATGATGATATATCTTCAAGAGAATTAACTTAATTATATTAATTACAAACTCATATAAAATCTCAAACTTTTCTAACAATCTGTAGTCTTAAAAACTCGTTCAAAAGCTTAATGGATGCTAAAATATCCAGCAGAAAGACAGCCATAAAAGAGAGAAAAATAAAGGCGAACGAGTGAAAAATACTTAAACATCAGGAAGCAAAGAAAAGAGCCGAGGGTTGAAAAAAAAAACAATTGGCGATCTTAGCAGCGCAATTATGTGACTAATGAATGGAATAATAAGACAGTATCCCAGTAACATTACAACTACGTATACACGCGCATAACTATATACATACACGCGCATAAACACATACACAGTACCGGAGAAATTATTAAAATACAATCACTCACGTCCGCAAAACACACGATGTAGATAGGCATTATGCATTCATTATCGTCTTTACCGCAGGGCTCGGGCCGTTAATACACTTCGGTCAGAGAGCGGCTCGCGCGCGACAAAAGTGCAGTTAAGTATATACGCTCACTCTCGGCGCCTTTTATTTTTACTAATGGAAGAAGAAAAAAGGAGCGTGGGCGTGTGATTCTCTGTTCGCGCGCGAAAGAGAGGCGAGGAAAAAAAAAGATCGTCGGGGGATGCACAGAATAAGCGATGGGGATAAATTTAGAAGCAGAGCTGATATCTGTTTTGTCGTCGCGTTCGGCGAATTAAGGGGGGTGGGGACGAATAAAAGTAGGCAATGTAGGGATCATGCTTGGAGCGCAGTTAAGAATGCGGCAAATGGGCGAATGCAAAAGTGCGCTGCGAGAAATAAAGAGAGGGAGAGAGAGAGGGAGAGAAAATAAGGGAACTAAGAGGGCATAATAATTAACGAGCTAGAACGGACGGTCCGTGTCCGAGAGTCAACCGAGATATGAGAGAGTGTATATATACGCGATGGCACGAAAAACGAACGATAAAAAAGAGAGAAAGAGAGAGAGACGTAAGTAGCGTAAGTATATGGGAGAGAGGATGGACGTGGAAAGCGAGTGCGGATTAGAATTAGCGTGTACACGCTAGGCGACGATGCATTAAAAGAGAACGAGCCCGAGAGATCGAGCGAATTTATACCTGTTACCAGTTACCTGCAAAAGAGCGAGACGGCCGCATCTACTGCGCGAGAGCGAGAGAGCGCGAGCGCGCAAGGTAATAAAAGTATGTAAGAGAGAGAGGAGCGTAACGCTAGAAACAGTATAAAGCACTTCTACACACTTGCGAGCTCTCTGACTATCTCTCTCTCTCTCCCTCCCACCCCCTCTCACTCTCTCTCTCTCTCTCTCCGTCTATGTATATGCATGTACACTGTATCTCTCTCTCACTCGGCTAGCTCAATGTGTGCCCCCAGCGCGCTTGTATAAACATGTGTTTATTACGCGACTAGGTATATACATATATATACACACACGAGATTGAGCAGCGAGAACGTCAGGCCAGGGAGAGAGAAAGAGAGAGAAAAATTCGGTAAATGGAAATAACAGTCGCTACGTAAAAAAGCGCTGTAAGAGAGTATAGGATCAAAAGCGTGTACGTAAATTGATGAACAGCGTGTACCTATACATATACAGCGATATGCGCACATGTGCGCGTGCATATCTGTGCATGCGCGCGCGAGCTGCTGGCGCACAAGACGCACACACAGATGACCAGAGAGTGAGAGAGCTCGAGACACACACTCACACAAACGGGCTCAGAAAAGGAGGAGAAAATCGCCGGAGACGAGGACGGCGCGAGAGCTGCGAACGAGCTCGGGAAAGAGAGGGAAAATAATAGAGCAGGAGAGAAAGAGATAAACGCCGGCCGAGCGACGGAGACGGAGACATCTGCGAATAGAGCGAAAAAAGACGAATGGCCCTATTCGACTTGTATATGCGTTAATTTTGCGTAAAGCTCCGCGACTGCTGCGTTTCGGGCCCGATTCGCTCGGGCGGCCAAAAAAACGACTCCCAAGTCAAGCTTTGACTTCGTCCCGAAAGACGTTTTCACTTCGCATTGGCCTCGAATGCTTCGAAGAGACCCGAGGCGAATCTCCCGTCTACTCTGTCGGTGGAGACGCGGCATAATCCGACGAAAATACATGCACAAAGCGCGCACGACTGTGTCGGTGCGCGCGCGCAAGTGTAGGTGCTCGCTGCGAGTTTAGAGGGACACAAGGCAATGCGTTATTTTTTTACCGACGTTTCTCGCCGGATCGTCGGCTTCGTCGGCTCATTGGCTCATCGGCCACTCGACTAGACTCGAGAGCGGAGGCCTACGGGCTCGAAACAGCCTAAATTCCCGAAACGACGTCGCAAATCTGGCTCTGCATTCGACTGCGGTAGTGGCCGAGCGGCATAACCATCGCAGGAGAGACAGAAGAAGATGCATACATCGACGGGGGCTTTTCCACCGAATGCGCTCCTCTCTGATCAGACATTAAGCAGCTTTCGAGTCAGCCACATCAACCTAACCTAAAAAAGAGTAAAAAGGAGGCCAGCATCGATCCTCATAGCCGAGCTATCCTCACCCAGTGCCAGGAGGCGGCGACTCCCCGCGAGTGTAAACCGGCCATTAGCGCGAAAACTACGTTTGCAGTGGCAGAGCGCATAGAAAGAGCCAGCAGGCAGCGAGAGTGCCAACCGCGCGTCAGTCAGGTTAGGTCGTCCTCTCGCCGACCGTCTCCGTTGGTAGCGCCAGCGTCGCCCCGAAGCTCTCTCGCGGGCATATATATATACACACAGGAGAGTGCATGTGTATTGTGTGTACGGCCGAAAAAGCAGCGCACCGACGAGCTGCGCCGCTGCTGCTGCTGCCATTCCCCTACTCCTCGCACAGCCAGCCGAGAGAGCCAACCCAAACCCCCACGAGAGCAGCGCGCGCGCGCGGCGGCTGCTGCTACGGCCGAGGCATTTCAGCCGCTGACTCCGCGCGGGCACGTTGTCTCTGCGCGCGCGTTACGCCGACCGGAGAGAGAGAGAGAGCGAGATAGATATACATAGCTGCCGTGTGAGGAGAGAGCGGGTGAGAGAAAGAGAGAGAGAGAGAGAGAGAGAGAGGCCGCAAGTCGTCTCTCTCGCGGCCCCGCGCGCGTACAGGTTAGAAACCCGCGGGACAGAGAGGGAGCGATCGGCGCGAGAGCGCGTGTTGGAAGGAGACGGGACGTTTGAGAGAGTCGTGTATACTTACGTATTGTACTATACGCTACTACGAGGCTCGTGCGCGCGCGCGCCCGCGCTTCTGTGTGCGTGAATAGGCACACACGCGACCGCGGCTCGCGCGCGATATATACAGTATATACCTGCACGGCTATATATATACGTTGCGAGTGAGAGAGCGCACGTATATACCTATCGGGAAGGAGAGATAGCCGCCGAGTTGGGAGAGGATCGCGCGCCCTGGGCCAACCGGGACTGGCCAGATCGGGCGTGGAGTTGGCGCGCCCTCGAGGACGGAACATAAGGGCCAGCAGCAGCAAGAGAAGCAGTGCGCCGTCCATCGTCTCTGTGTGCGTGAGAGAAAGAGAGAGAGAGGAAGAGGGAGGGAGGGAGGGAAGGAGGGACGTTGGGGAAGAGAGCGCGTCGTCGGCGAATGGGCAAGGAGGCGGTGGGAGCAGCAGCTATGCGCCACGCCGGCGCGGGGCCTCTGCCCGTCGACAGCAACAGCAGCAGCAGCTAGCTCTCGAGGCCTGGGTGAGAGCAGAGCCAAGAGCTGGCCCAACTGCAGAGGAAGAGAGAGCAGCCAAGAGGAGCAGCAGCAGCCGAGCTAGCCTGCAAACATGACCATAATAGTCTTTCTCATCGACACCTCAGCCTCTATGAACCAGAGGGCCTACCTGGGTGGTAGGCCCACTCTCCTCGATGTGGCCAAGAGCGCTGTCGAGACCTTTGTCAAGGTATGCTACTGCAGAACGATAGTCAGACGGAGGACGCAGGACTGCTGCCCTCGAGGACCTTTGCTGTACATTGTTTTTATAAGAATTTGGAGGATTCGACTGCGAGGATTCGACTGATTTGCACTACTGCTTCCAAGAAGCTCGCTCGAATCTTTATCATGATAACACATTGTACTTTAACACTGTATTTCTCAGACTACTGGGTACTGTGCTTCTTCTTACAGCTGTATCGCTATATGTAAAAATATTGTAATGTGGCAAATTATTCTAAGGATGTCAATTGTTGTATAACTTGGATGAGAATTTCATTGTATGAGGGTCAAAAGATAAGTGACTTGGATGAAACTGAGACACATGATTGATGACATTGGCATTTGAATAAACATTCAATTTCATTTGATGAAAATCAGGACATTTCGATTGTTTCATTCAAAGATGTCTAATGATCTTAAACAACTTTTGATTCAAAATTATCTTAATTATGTATTTAATACAAAAGTTTTACATACCTGATATTTTGATAAATTCTCATGTAGTTAGCATTGACTTAAAAAAAGTTACATTTCTTATGTTATCATGTGTATGATTCTTATAAAAAATTTACAGCAGAGGTTTAGTATGCAAATATTAAGTTTATTAAATTAATTAATCTGAATAAAAATATGCAACTTTAGTCTAAACTAATCATAGGCTTTCATCATTGATCAATTACTCAGTTCATTAATTAAATTTCTATAAATATATAATTTCTGTATTATAAGTTAATTAATAATTTTCATTTCTCATTACTTTGAAAATGAAAAACAAATACTGAAAGAGTTTGTTTTGACATCTATTTATTACCTTTTTTCAGGTACGACAAAGGTCACCAGAGAGTAGAGGAGATAGATATATGTTGTTGACATTTGAAGAAACACCTCATAACATAAAGGTATAATTCTCATTTCTACTTTCATTTTTATTACTTTTCTTTTACAGATCTTGCGCTGACTTGAGATTTTGAAATCATGAAATTTTCAGACGCTTGAAACTGAGAAGGAAGTTTACTGACAAAAAATATATATATGTATATATAAATCTTACCAAATGTGATGGTAGTAAATTAATTAACATGAATACTACTGCACTGAATCATGAGTCACCTGCTACATTTATGACAATATTAAAACATTTTACAATTTTAGCACAGGTTTTCTATTTATAGATAGAAACTTATGAAATGAGCTTCTTATTTTCTAAAATTTTAACTTTGAATGAAAATTATCTGGAATTCTTTCTTAATGGAATCATACAAACTAATTGATGTAATTAAGTGAATTTTGCATTACCAAGCTGCAAATAGCTATATTTAGTTTGTACATCTACAGTGGTCGGTACAACTAATCATAATTTTTAAATAAAAACTTTGATTTTTGACTTATTACTAAATACAGTACAGTCTCCCATGTCAAGATTAATTATTATCAATGAAATTTTGAATGTTAAATAAGGATTATTCCACTTAAACTTAGATAATAGATCTATTGGCCTAAATTATTACTGTAATATTTACTACTTCAGAGTTAAATTCAATAATAGAAAAAAATAAGGAATTAAAAGTTACAAAATAATTAATCACTTTTACAAATCAAAATTACAAAAAATATTAGTAATATTTAGTTTAAATTATTTTAACAATACAATCAAACAGCAAAATATTTGAAAAAATTTTTTATTAAAAATTGAAAGATTTATAAAATAATTTTATTATAAAGTTTACAAAAACAGTACTAGTCTCATAGAATTCTCATAGAAAAGCATTGAATTCGTCATAATTTTCAGATAATTGAAAAAAATATGTTTTCTCATAAATTTACAAAACGAAAAGCTTATTTACGTTTAATTAAAGATATAAATTGCCAACACTAAAAATCATCTTATCAAATTCCTAAAACCGAAAAGTAGCCGGTAAGCTTCAAATCCACTTGTCAAAAGACCGAAATAACGCGAGATCTCATTAGCGCCAATGCTGCTCTAAACATAATACCCGTCCAATACCAAGACGATTACGCGCACTCGAGTGATGGGCAAAAACGAAAAAGACGAAAAGGAAGAAAGCAACCTGCGCTAAAATTCCGGGGCTCCGTGCACATGTTGATCGCAGCAAACCGAGAGCGCGTAGCAGTGCCTTGGCAGTCCGCCAAAAGTCCCTTAGTGTTTAAGAGCGCGTCTTTCGCCTACTCTTCATTTTCGCGCGAAACGAAAATTGCAGCTCAACCGATGTTTTTGTTCGCAGGCCGGCTGGAAGGAGAACCTAGCGACTTTTATGAACGAGCTGAAGAACTTGCAGTGCGTCGGCCTGACGACCCTGGGCGCCGCGCTGAAAAACGCCTTCGATGTGCTTAATATCAATCGCATGCAGACGGGCATAGACACCTACGGCCAGGGCAGGTGTCCTTTCTACCTCGAGCCATCGGTCATCGTCGTCATCACCGACGGCGGAAAGTACACGACTGCCAACGGGGTTCAGCCGGATGTGAGTATTTGCTCTTGCGATTTTCTACAGCTATTTTGCTAACAAATCGTTGAGTGGCTTTGGATTGGAAGTACTCATAATATTAATAAAAAAATTAGAACAATTCAATAATTTTAATTTTAATTCTAAATTTTAAAAAGTTTTTTACTCGGATTTACTTGATTAAAATACTCGTCCTTAAAAAATCTATAAATTTTTTAAAATATGATTTAATTAATACAAAATTACAATAAAATTAATACAAAATTTGTGATTAACGTTATTTTAATTTTTCAGTTCACACTGCCGATGCACGCACCGATTCCTGGCTCAGAGCTTACGAAAGAGCCGTTTCGCTGGGATCAGCGGCTCTTCTCACTGGTCCTGCGCCTTTCTGGCACACCAGCCGTTGAGCGTGACACGGGTTTGGTGGCGAGCGATGCATCACCGATCGACGCGATGTGCGAGGTTACGGGCGGTCGTTCCTATTGTATCACCTCCCATCGCATGATGATGCAGTGCATAGACTCCTTGGTGCAGAAAGTCCAATCGGGCGTTGTTATAAACTTCGAAAAGATCGGTCCAGATCCAGTGCCACTGACCAGCGACGCCACGAATGCTATACATAACGAGAATGACGAGGAACACGATGAAGAGATCAATGGACAGACTGCTAATGGATCGGCGGTAAGTGAGATTCTTATTGACTCTTGATCGATTTACCAATATCCTGTTTTATTGAATGCAAACTAATTTTATTTTTCAAATTTATGTAGGGGAGGAACGGACACTATCCTAACGCAAATTCAATTGGCACTGTCATACCTAATAATATAAGTAATAACACAGCGTGGCATTCGTGTCGACGCCTCATTTACGTGCCGCGCTCTGCACAAAAAGGTTTCGCCGTGGGTTTCTGGCCCATTCCAGAGAGCTTTTGGCCAGACATTTCTGCTAGCTCGTTACCACCACGTTCGGCCCATCCAAATGTCAAATTTACCTGTACCAGCCAAGAACCCCTTGTCATTGAAAACCTGCCTTTCGACAAGTATGAACTTGAACCAAGTCCACTTACTCAGTACATATTGGCTAGGAAGCAACCTACGATATGCTGGCAGGTGTTCATTGCTAATTCGTATAAAAGTAGTGAAGTCGGACATCCATTTGGGTATCTTAAGGCCAGTACAAATTTAACATGCGTCAACCTGTTTGTGATGCCGTACAACTACCCCGTGTTGCTACCGCTCTTAGATGAATTGTTTAAGGTGCACAGGCTAAAACCGAGCAATGAATGGAGGACACAATTTTCGAATTACATGAGGACCATGCCTGCATACTATGCAGCTGTAAGTTCTTTTAATTTCATAGCAATTATAAAAGCATTAGCAGTTTACATTTTATAAAAATTTTTAACTTGTATTTTAATTAATAATTTCATTATTTAAACAATTCTTACAGTCGCTGAGGAGAGCATTGACAAGAATGGGCGCACCCGCGGCACTTGCCCAAACTTTAATACCTGACAACATGGACAATACCTTGTCCTACAGTGTATTAAACTATCTAAAACGGTTAAAAAATACAGCAAAAATGGAGTTTGATAGGTTGTGTAATGAGGTCATATCAAAACAGGTTGCTAACAAGAGCTTAGCTAATGGAAGCGCTAACGCTGTCCTTGAAGGACTACGTGTTACGCCTCGAACTACTCTTAAAAAAGACCTGGTAATTATATTTTTATTAAACGTAGTATTGTTAATTATCTTAATCTTAAAAACTTATAAATTTACATTGTAAAAAGTATAAATATTTTACCTATTATTTATCCATTACTTTATCTTTTTATAATTATAATTTTCGTTTTTTTTTTGTATACCTAAATATAAAATTATTAATTTCAATTTTAATCTAATATAAAATATGATTAATAAAAATTTCAATTAACTTTATAATTCTTTTTTACAGCTATCAAATTCGCTGACTGATCTCAGGGATGAGTTGAATAAGTTCAGTGGCTTTGTAGTGGGTTTGGTAAAAAATCATCAGCAACAACGTGGTGCTCAAAGTTATCGAAACGCCTTTGATATACCACGCAAATCACTGCTCGACCAAGTAGTGCGTATGCGCGCTAACTTTTTGCAACCAGGCTTGCTTCACACAAAATTATTGGACGATGATTATGTACACTCAATGCCTGTATCCCAGATGGGTAACTACCAAGAGTACCTAAAACGTATGACGCCACCGCTCAGAGAAATCGAAAGCACGCCTGTTCGACAACATATGTTTGGTTTGTATTTTCTTTACATTACATGCAATTAATATTCTGAATCAAATGTTTTTTATGGAATCAAAAGATACATTTATAAGATATTAAATTTGACATAAATGTAAATCAGTGGGCCTAAATATGTGCTTCGTAATTGATTTTTATTTAATAGAAATAATTTCGACTGTACTCTCTGAAAGTTAAGAAGTAAATCCATGTCAAAATGTACTCCTTATAAGTAAATCATGAGAAATTGAAAAATTTACTTCTTATACGAAGTAAATTTTATAAAATCAAGAAATTTACTCCCCAGATGGAGTAAATTTTAAATTTTACTCCTTATAAGAAATAAATTTTAAAATATTCTTTTTATAAGAAGTAAATTTCGCTAAGGAATAAATTTTGAAATGGATTTACTCCTTAACTTTTAGAGAGTAATATATATATCAAGAGATAGTAGAATTATACTTTTATTTTGTTATCTTAGTCAATTAAGATCGAGATTGTAGTGAAATTGCACTGAAATTTTCAAATGATTATAAAATAAATAATTTAAGTACCAAGAACTAGTACTTGTAAATAATAAAATAGTACTTCAAATAGTTCACATAAGTATTGAGCATTTGACTATATATACTTGCCAATATTCACTTAAAGTACATATCTATAAATCCTTTTTACTTAATTATGATTGCTAGTATTTTTTATTGTAAAAAGTATAATTTCGCCTATTACTGATCATTATTTTTTTTAATTATAAATAATAAAAAGAAATAAAGCTGAAAAATATTTGTCATTAAAAACCAATTCAACTGTTTTTTCTTACAGGAAATCCTTTTAAGATCGATAAGCGTATGATGGTGGACGAAGCGGATATCGATATGGTTGGAGCGACCAACTCATCTTCAAAAGGTATTAAACGTTCACTTTCAGTCTCGGAAGCTGGAAATCTTGGCCCCGGAAGTCTCAATTCTTCCCGACCACCAAATAAACGAAAACCTGGTCCAATTCCAAAGGACATAACCGTACGTCGACCCTCGTACTCGCCTCCCAATACACCGCCAGGATCGCCGATTCCTTGGTCTGACGATATCAAGAGCCCCATGTCTCCGCCGTTACCACCGCCACCGTCTACAAGTGTAATAAGTGGAGCAACAAAGAATCTTACGACAAGCCTTAATTCCGTAGGATCGCCGATGACGTCGATAACGTCGATGACGACGATGACGACGTCGACGAGTGTGGTTACAGCGGTAACAACGACGGTTACCATGAGCAATACTAACAGTAGTAGTGTTATTGCAAGTTTGATGATGAGTGGTACAACAACGACAGAACAAAAATCATTAGTTAACGGGGATATTTTGTCTGCTGGAGTGTTTGACCCTGTTGTACCAATCAATGAAACGGTAAACAAGAAAAATACTGGTGTTGGTGGTAGTGGTTCTGCGAATCACAGTGAGGCTGTGATCATAAACAATGTAGACGCGATAATTAAAAATAGTGCTAGTGGTAGTAGTTATAGTTACAGCAGCAGTGGGAGAACTGACATTAAGAGCGAACCTAGGGGGATGACTGCATTCATGATAGATTGTCAGAATGATAATAGTAGTGTTAAAAAAGTTAAGTGTGCTGAAGTGGAGAGTAGTGGCAGCAGTAGTAGCAGCAGTAGCAGCAGTAAATCTCCTTATCCATTGATCAATCACGTGGAAGAAAAACGGATCAAAGCAGAAAAGGAGCGACAGCTAACCAAAAAAGAGCATGAAGATATAAGGAAACATAATTTGGTTATCAGGAATCAGCTTTATAAAGAGATAAGGAGGAAAAATTCAAGTAAGTAACGCTTGTGTATGTAAGCATGTACGTGTGTGTTACACTGTTTATTTTTCATTTATGTATTATCTCAATTTTTATTTTATCAATTAATTTATTTTTATTTATTATCATATACGGGGTAAACAAATAATAAAATACAGCTGTGAAAAGTAAAATCAATAATAAAATTAATTTTCATTATCTATGATTCAATGTTTTTAATAAAAAAAATAATAAAAACTGGAAGTCATTAAAATTAATATTATTTTAGATGTAAAATTTATTTTACCGACTTTTTAAGAAGCGAATAAAATTGAAAGATTAATCCTACAACGTCAATTGAAGCAAATGTACTATACAATAAAAAACCGAATTATTTAAATTCCTTAAAATATTTAGTCTTTTATCATAAAAAATTTAGAAATGATTGTAGGAAAATTAAAACACAAAGAAAATTATATGGGATACAAAATATATTATAAATGTTATAAGCAAAACAATTTTCATTGATACAAACAATAGTATATTATGCACCTAAGGAGGTAAAGAATTGGTGAGTCCATAGCACGTGTAAATTGCCATCCGAACCGAAGGCCGAAGGCTAATACTATTATTTCGAACATTTATTGTATAAAAATGATTCCAGCACATAAAAATTATATTCTCTTTCTGAAATCACAGTCAATAAAAAAGAGATTAACCCGCGTCATGCCTACTCAGCGTAAGTCATTGACGATTTATGTTGTTCAAAACTTTTTTCCCCATCTTTTACACTTTTGTATGCACAGGGTACCTTACTTGGTGCTTTGAAATGTGCAAGGTCCATTCATATAATATCAAGCTTTCATTTACGTGTTTTAGGATGTCATAAGAATGTATAGATCAAAAGTTAATTTAAAAAAATGTTATGATAATTTAACTCGTCACCGTGCGTACGGTGATGAGTTTGTTTGGATGAGTTAACTCGGGATTGTACTTAGAAAAGTTAACATACGATAATATTCAAATATTACACATTTTGTTATTCAAAAATGTGTATTATTCAAATATCTTTGTGTTAAAATATACTAATCAGAAATTAACACACGATCCGTTATTCATTTTGACACTAGATTCTTAGGTTATTCGATTTTAATTACCGATTTATGTTAAAAATGACGAAAATAAATTTACAGTGTAAACAATCATATTTAAGAAGTTCTGAATTATTAATAATATAAGTACGTGATTCGCGATTTCGGTATTCTAAATTAATAGCACGTAAATAAAAAAACATTCTAATCACCAAATATTAATTTTTACTATAAATATATAATTTAATTAATTTTAACATTTATAAACTTGAAAATATTAAAAACTTCTTGCGTATATTAAGGAAATAACGTTAAAAATTAAAAGTTTATAACAAAAACAACCTAAAAGTTTAATATTTTTATACGTTAAGAAATTATATGTTTAAAATTACTTATACACTTTATGTTTTGTAAATGTCTGTGGTAAAATATGAATGAGTGCGTAAAATTAACAATAAAATACTGTAATAAAATTTAATTATTATTATTCAAAATATAAGAAAATAAAAAAAATTAATGTAACGTAATTAAAAATATAAGTTTATAAATGTAATAAAAATTTAAAAATATAAGATTAATGAAAATAATTTATTTTCGGTATTTTTTATTTAGATCGATGTGTTAAATATTGAGTTTAATATATTATAAATGAGTGAAAAAAAAGATGACAATAACAAATATTAATAAAACTATTAGTATTGTTAATTAATTTTATTAAATGTTTTCAACAAACAACATATTTATTTATATTTATAGTAGTAAAAAATTAAAAAGCATAAATTAAATTATGTAATAATTATTTCTAATATTTTTTGGAAAGAAGTGAATTTATTAATCTAATATTTTTTATTTTTTATTTTTTATTCCATTTATTAACATTGAATATGACATCAATTAGTATATTTAATAAATCTTTTTCTGATATTACCATTAGACCCGTAAATAAAATATTTTATCTCTGACCAGTTATTAATACAAAATTAATTTAAGAAAACTGACCAATAAATGACCAACGACAATTTCTGTTTTCTGACAGGGCTTTTACCACAGCATACTATTATTACTAGCAAGTTATTGAAATACAAAAGATTAAGAATTAACAAAATATAAGATTTATATTTATTAATAAATCTTCATATGCTTCTAATGATTGTTATTTTAATAAATTAGTAAGTTATCAAGTGTTTTTTTATAAGTAATCAAAAACCCTTAAGTATTATGCGAGGAAAAGTCGTAATATGTTTTATAATTCTAAAAATTGTACGTAGATACAACTGGGAGAAATTCTTGACACCATTTTTCTCTTTTTTCACTTTCATTTTTCAACGAGATGACTTAATCTTAAGTTTCAATAATAGATAGTAACAGTGTTTTTTTTTTGTAAATTCTCGAAACTTGGAGAATACGTATTAACAATTAATTTTTATCAATATAATGCTAATATTAATGAAATAAGAATCCATGGTGTAGTGATTCCCCTTAATATAATTAATGCATAACATTAATTAGCCATTGTGAGTTATTATAAATTTATTATTCATAAATATACTTGAATTATAGATACAGGAATATATAGCTTAGTTAATTAAAAATATATATCTTTTCTCCAAATTTTTTTTTTAAATTTCTATAATTGACAATTTCAAAATAATAATTCCACTAAATACCCTATCTTTAATAATTATAATAATTATCCATTAGAAAAATATTGCGCAACGATTCCATTAGATTTTTTGATTTGAGTAGATCAAAATACAATCTTTATTGTTCTCATTTCAAGCATATATCCATCAGAATTCCTACCGTACTTTTACTTTTCCGCACTTTTTTCTCGCGTTCAATACTTCAGATTTCTTTTATTACTTGTAAGAAAATATTTTTCGTGCTTTTCCATCTCTTAGTATCTAGTTCTTCTTAGCCGTAACATTCATAAACATAGTGATTGACATATTATTAACACGTGCTTCAAAATATAAGAGTGCAGGATTATATACAATTAACAACTATTTTCAATACGCTTTCTACACTAGAGCTTAAACTTCTACATGAGATTAAAATTACGTTATTACCGGTATATCAAACAATATTTTTTGACATGACATCTACGAAACTTAATTTAGCGCGCATAATATGTGCGTGCGTGCTTATGTGTGTCTAAAATGTTATAGATGTACCTTATAGGATATCAACAGGATTTGTCTGTCAAATTACCGAAGGATCGATTTCTAATAAACAAAATAAAAATTCAGACCATTTGGGTTTACTCGTTTATAAAATTCTTAATTAAAAATAATTGAAAACTATAAACTGTTCTAAATATGAAATTGAATTTGTTGAAAAAGAGTCTGTTAGCGCCATCTATTTTATTGTTGTTGTTATAGAATACTTTACTACAGTTTTTAAAGTTACAGTTTCTTAAAAGTGCAATGAAAGTTGTTTAGCGAAATTTCAAAAATTTCATTGATGTACTGATTAAAAATCGAACAGAAGTTTTCACATTAATTAACACTAGTTTTTATAATAATTTTTTTAATAAGTTTTGAACAACGATTTTAAATAAAATAAAAAATATATGCACTTTGCGATTGAATATAAAATCCGTGAGAATCATTATACCATTTAACAGACGAACTGTAACTCAAATTGTAATCAGTAAAACCATTTATTTTCTTTTTTACAGATTTCGCTAGCCTGTTCACACATTTGCAAACGATTCACGGTAATCTTGACATCCGGCTCGCCTTCATCCGCGACATTGTAAAGGAATCGTTGCGCTTTAAGCGACGGAAACTGGCCAACATGATTGAGGATTACCTAAAGAAGGTCCAGGAAGAGGGCAAGGGCATTGTCATCACACACAAACTGCTTCACAACGGTGCCACCAAGATCACTTAATGATAAAATTCGCACCAAGTGCGTTTTTAAAATGGATCGAAGCTGACCCCTGAAAAGGGCTAACTCTTCTTTTACATTTATAACAAATTAAGATGTCTTCTTTGATTTTTTCATCTGGAAATCGACGGGCATATCTTCGAATCAAGTTAAACGAGCGGATGTATAGACACACACATATATATATAATATATAAATATATGAAACGATCCCGGAACGTCGGGAGCATACTTTTTTAATTTGAAAAAGGACATTCTATTCTTTTTCTTTTCTTAATATATTTTTTGTATTATTAAAGTTTGAAATTAGCAGAGACGAATACCGCATGAATTTATTAACGAAATGAACCATCACATACGTTTAACGAAAGGGTACATATTTTTTTCTTTTTGATTAATTTAAGTTTTTTCTCCTTCGTCTGTAAGCTCTCGACATAATATTGTTCTTGTAAAATATACGAAACTCCAATTATTATTATCCGTGGTAATAATAATTACGGTTATTATTATTAATATTATTATTATTGCTATTATAATTATTATTACTATTATTACTATCACTACTATTATTGTATAACGGGTCGTTAATCTCTGTGTAAATTTTGTTATTATACACACATCTACACATACACATACTCTCATGTATGTATGTGTGTATATATATATATATATATATATATAGTTGTATGTATATATACACTCACACATAAATGTGTATGAATATATATTTGTTGAAAGAAGGGAAAAAGATGAGTAAACACATACGCATACACATGTTGACTCATAATCCTCAAGACTTTGTTCATTTTAAGAGATCGAAACGGAATTCGATGTTTTTTCCTTTTTTCGACAAAATGATAAAAGTAGAAGTGAACACGACACCAACGTCTGTTTGTAAAAATGTAAAAGAGAATACCAAAAGTCGAGCTGAATGAAGAGCCGTGTATTTGTAAAACGTGAAAAAAGGATTATTGCGTATTTTACAATGTATTTTACTAAATTAAAATATTTGGGAAAAAATAACGAATCGTTGCATATTTTGATTCTTCTTTTCAAATGAATCTCTCTTGTGGGCAAAACAGTCTAAATTTCGACTCTTGAAATTAATGTTTTTGTACATATAAAAGAACATAGTACAGAAGATACGGATTAATATCAATGTAAAGTCCCCAACCAAAGTTTTATCTACAGTGCCTGATGTTTTTTATTAGTAATCATAAAGAATCTTATAAAAATGTCATTCGGTGAAATTTCTATTTTAAATTTGTCTAAATCATGATTTAATTGTTCTTTTTGTATAAGTATTATTTGCATTTTTATCGTATTATAATTCTTTGTATTCTGTTGCGGAAATAGAGAATACTCCATTATAAATATATTTATTATCAACATTAAAATCGATAAAAACGTTAAAAAAGATTCACCATTCGACATTTTTAAACATTGTAACCAAAATTATTATTCTAATTAAATTAGAAATTTTTTGTTGTTGAATTTTTTAGACGCAAGTAGTAAAAATTTATTTGCTATGAATTGAACTAAAAGGCATTTTATTTTAATTTTAAAAATTATTATTGGGTTTTACATATACATTTTTAATAGTAATAATTTTATTTTACATTCAAAATAGTTTCATATTAGTTTAATTATTTTTCTAAATATATTGATGTTAAAGATTTAAAAATATGATTGATTTTAGGAAAAATTGTAATTTTGAATAAAATATTATGATGAAAAAATGTACAGAAATTATAAATTTTATACAAGAACGATGATTTATGGAATATTTATTTTACATAAAAAATATTTTGCTTCGTCACTGAGGAAGTTTTGTGATATTATTCATACATTTTTTGTTACATTAAACTTGCATATTGTATAGATAAATTTACTTTATAAAAAATATGTATCTGTAAAACCATTTGAAAGAAGTCTTTGTAGCTTTGTTAATTAAGCATTGTTGTAAATATTTCAAACATCGTCTAAAAATGTTGTTTTTTCATCTTGTTATAAGAAAAGCTTATTTAGCCTTTTAGAAAAATGTAATGTATAAAATAGTAACGTTTTGCGTCTTTAAAATGAAACGTTTTCAAAATTTTCAATTTCTTTTAAATGAAAATTATTAAATTATAAAACTGAAACATTTTTAATTTGCCATTTTTTTTACTTTCGTAATTTTCTATTCAAAATAAGGACGAGCAGTTTTTATCTATTTGTATTAATGTATAACTATAATTTCCACCATATTGTTTAAAGATTCAACATCAATCATTATATGAATAATAGTAATATTAAAAAGAAATTTCATTTTTCTAAAACAATAATGATCATTCTTTAATTTATCTAAAAAAATGTTTTTTCCCCTATTGAGTTAAGAAGTAATTCATATTTTAATGTTTATTCAAAGTTTTTAAATTTTATACAAAAAAAAAATTAGTCACATTTTTTCTTTTATACTGTATACAAAAAGTAAATGGCTAAATGTAAATGGAAATGTTTCACTAATTAAATATGTAAAAATTATTCTGTAATAAATCGGTTATATATAATGGTGTAAAAGATCTTACGTTTTGGGAAGGGACACGGGATTTCAAACGAAAAGAAAACGTTATTAAAATTCTTACGACAATGACAAGCTCAATACGCTTATCGGCTACGAATATTTAGCCGAGCACCTTTTTTAACACTAAGTGCGATTTCATGATTTACCCAAAGCGTCGAAAGTGAAAAATTTCACAAAGTAAAATTTTGTGCGCAATCGATGAGTCGTTATTGAAAAAGAGCAGTTGAATTAATTGTCATTATCGTTGTTATTGTTTTTAAGCAATTGCATCATATTATAATCTTGTATAAACTTAATTTGAGAGCTTGCATATATTTTATTATATTTAATAAATAAAATTGATAAGGAATCAGTCGGTTTTATGATTACTATTTGAAATACTAAAATATGAATCTTAATACATTTAAATATACATGCAAGTTCTCAATAGCATCAGATATTTGTGTGATTATAAATGCAAATTATGTAAAATATTAAAATATTTTATAAAACAAAAACAAATCTAAAGGAATGTAGTTACTATGTAAATAAATATCTTAATTTAATGGTTTTAAAAAAAAAATTAATTTAGTTTTCCATATTTAAATTATACGCTAATAGTTAAACTTTTTATTAAGTTTAAATAAAATAAAACGAATAAAACTTTTCTTTAATAAAATATTTTTATTACGATTAAAATCGTACAATATTTTGAATGAAGTATTTTTTATTAAAGTAATCCAAAATTAATGTGTTACTCTTGAAAAAAATAATAACATCTATATGAAAATTTGATAAAAATAGTTATTTTCATAAAACACAATTTAAACTTACATATATTGTATATTAACTAAAAATTGGATTTTTACATAAAATTTATAACACCTGATTGTTTTTTTTTCTCAAATTAATTTTGATTAGAAAACATCTTAAATCAATGAAACCATTTGTAATAAATATCTACTTTTTAAAGTAGTTATTAATAGTATACTAATACATTTCTTTTTAATAAACTTTTTGAAATGATTTACAAACGTTCTTTGTATTATAAAAAGAATATTTTTTAACTAAAAAGAAAAGATATAATGACAAAAATAAATATTAAATATACGTGCACATAAAAACTTTTCACGTCAATTGTAAATGCATAATTAAAGATTTTCAGAACTATAATTGATATTCTTAGAAACTTAAATGAAGGTGTTATCAGGATTAATTTTTCTATATATTTACAAAAACTTAATATTAAAAATAATCAAAGAAAATGTTCAAAAAATATTTAATTATGCATAATGTTTGTGAAGTAAATAAAGGACTATTAAATTAGTTCTTATAAAAACAAATGTATTTTGACCATAAAAATTTTGCGAATGAAAAAATTTAAGTTATATTAGAAAAAGTCTGTTCTTGTCTTTTAATCTGATCTTAGATTTATTCTCTAGCTTTTTTATATACTGAAATATTTGAAACTAGAAAATATATTATTTCAATGAAATTCATTTAAAATATGAGATTTATAGGAAGTGCTGTATGCAAACTGAATATAATTTATACTAAAAACGCTTAGCTTTATCAAAATTTAAATAATTCTGAGGAACACGCGGTAATTTCGACGTATTTTAAGCTGAGTTTCAAAACGATTCATCCATTGCGAGGGTATCCTAAATTCAATTTACAATTTACAAAGCAAACGATAAATAATCCTCTATTGTAAATGGTAAAAAAGGTGACAGTGTACATAAAAATAAAAGCGTGTATAATTTGTAAATAAAGATAAGAATTAAGTTTTTCTTAAGTAAATGAAACGAATAGATAAGATTTAAAAATTTTGAATTTCACAAAGTGTAGATATTTCTGTATTATATCAATAATTGATTTATTTGTAAATTTCTGTTTCATTTTAAATTGCTTTTTTTTTATTATTTTTAAGTGAAATTCAGAATAGCGAGAACGAAAAAATTATAATTATCTATTCGATTTATTTACTACAATACGACGATAACGATTATATATACCTTTTAAGTGCGTCGATACAGAGCGATTGAAACGTACGCGGATATATAAATTGTTTGATTTTCACGTTTATATTTTTGCAGAAATGCCAAGTAAATATGCAAAAAGATACAAAAAAAAGAGAAAAAAATCGACGTTGAACGAAGAAAGTTATATTAATCGAGAATAAAAATCCTTTTTGAAATATTGAATAAATTGCTTATTTATTTCTTTGCCCTTGTCCAAAAATATTATTAGATTTATAATCTATAATTCATAGCTATAAGTCTCTTAATTACTTTTGAATTTGTAAAAGTTTTAAATAATGTTTTATATAAAAAAATACGTGGATAAAAGATAATTTTTAGATATTGAAAAATGCAAATATTTTTAAAACTACTTTACAGTTTATTAAAGGTATCAGAAGAATAACTTCTAATGATGCATACATATCATCGACAAGAAAAACAATTTAAATTTTATTTGAAAAATCTTTTCTATTTTCTGTGTTGTTTTTGTTTTACACAAAATATACTTTTTCCCTTAGGAAACGTTTAAACATCCAAATAGGCTAAGAGTGTTTATTCAATACGACAGCATACGAAATGAGCGTTGCTTAATAAATGTGAATAAATTCATTAAATATAACAAAAAATTGTGTTATAAATTATATATTAAATAAATTACATAAGATACTATAGTATGAAATTATATAAATATCGCAGTTTTAGAACCTTATCGTAAGAGAGAGGCCTGATTAGCAATCTCTTGTTTCAAACTAGGGAACTGAATTAGAAGTGATCTTATTCTTTTTTACGATCATTAAAAATTTCATACAAATAACAACAAAAATATATTAAAAATGTATATATAAAAATCGTTAGTGAAAGAATATTTTTATTAACTAATTTTAGTTCTCTACAATGTTCTCTACAATATTCATTTTTTAGTTCTCTATAATATTCATTTTTAAAATCGACCATTTTTTTTTTTTTTAAATTTTGTCGAAATTTGTTGTTTTATAATACTATTGAAGTGACAAAAATAGGTAACAAAATTTATGGAAATTATAGCTCCAATTTTGTTGATTATTTTATATATTTTTTTATCTCTAATTGTAAACTGTTTTAACTTTTGAAGGAAGAAGGATATTTCAGTTCTTTTAGTTTAATTTTATTTATATACGAATGCGTATAAGATGTTTTTCTAGGCTAGATATAAAAGATTTAAAAAATAGATTTATTCCAATATTTCCTAAAAAAATATCAATAACTTGAAATTTTTTAAGTATTATGGTCTAAAATTGTGATTGCATATATATTTTGACATCTAAAAACATATTTAAAAGTTTTAGCAAAATCCATGAGTTGGAGGCTTGAGCTTTCCCTAGTTAATTACAAATTTTTTGTGAATATTGGTTACTTGTAATCCCGCGGGTCCCATGCTTACAGTGGAGAACATTGATTTAATTTTCGAACTTTAGGATAATACACGGAGAAATTTTTTTTTTTTTAATTACTAAGCTATTTCATAATGAAACAGAGTGCTGAAACCCATAAAATTACTATATAGCTGTTTAGGAAATTTCATCAGACTTATAGTAAATTTTACTAAAAATGTAGGAAAATTTATTAAAAGCTTAGTAAAATTTCCTAAAAAGTATAGTAATTTTTTTGATTTTCACACTCTATTTATTACCGATTTATAAAATAGTATAGTAATTTTTCCTAAAGGTTTTTCTGCGTATATGATAAACTCATCAATAAATTTGAATAATCAACAAATTTGAGTACTAAATAAACTCCAGTATAATTTTTGAGTAGTACGATCATATTTTGGAGTACCCGAAATGTAAAATATCCGATCAGAAATATTTTAAAATATCTAACGATATATACGGGTGTTTTTAAATACAGATATTTTATGCAGACATAGTTTCAGCCGTAAATACTTTTTTGATAAAAACTATAGACCCCGATCCGATTTCTAAAGATCGATGCCCGGTACGGACCTGGAATCGAATAGGTATGTAGATATACATATATAATGTATAATACTCGAGGAATGTCTGGGCTCAAAAATATTTATTCATATTTATTCATATTTTAGGTTAATAGTTAAGAATCATTTCAGTTTTTGAAATGGTAAGTTTTAAAATTTATTTTATAAAAATATAATACATAAAATCAATATCTTAGAGTGCCTTATAAAGTAATTTTTTTTTTTAGATAAATTATTTATTGGAGAAATAAAAAAAAAGTTTTAAAAAAAGTTGATTACAAGACTAATCAATCATTTATTAATGGTAAAATATATGGAATATTTAGAAACATGATCATATATAAGTAATAAAAATTTTATATTATAAATTTTAATAATTTACTAGACTATTAATCTTCAACAACCCAAATCATGTAACAAAAATATATTTATTCGAGTCAGTTAGAAAGTATTCTTTTTAAAATGATATAAATAATAAGTATTTTATCTTTTATAAATTCATAAATCTTAGTCTTTATATAAGGTTCTTTCTTTGATTTAAATAACTAACAAATTTTCATATAATATAGTTGTTTGATCATGGATAAAGCCAAATAATTAATTTTTATCAATACACAAACGATAATGTATCAACTAAATAATTATAAATGTGTTTAGTTACATAATAAACATTTAAATTTAAATTTACAGTAAATTATTAAAATAAATTTTATGTATCCTTATAATCTCTGTTAGAATTACGCCTTTAAGTGCCCGTTTATCTAAGTCTTAGAGTGGTGAGATTTTTTTTAAGAAAAATATATTCCAGGCATAAGTTATTTTTCAATTATTCTGTGATATTTTTACTTATGTATTACGTTGTTCGGTTGTTAAAAAGCTTTTTTCTCTTATTTATCAAGAGGCACGATAGCGCCTCGGGGCCTGATAATTTCACGACTATTTAAATTTAAATTTGAGGCTTTCATGGTTGTTCTTAATCAGTTTGAAAATTTTTACGATTTCGATCTTATGCTGCCACTTATGATAGCGAAGTTTTGTGAATATTAGAATCCACTTCAATCCTTATCGGACTCGTCCACATGAAGTGAGCTGTAATGTCCTCGAAATATCGGTATTATATTGTATAAATTGAACGTTTTTTCCTTAAATTAACAATACTTTCCTGCTACATTGTAATATTTTTTTTTTATTATACAAATTGCAATGTAATTTTTCATCAAAATTTTGCTATTTTTCGAATGCATATACATCCATCAATTTTCATAGAGTCAAGACAATTTTTTTTTCATTTTGTAAGTGATTAACTATGTTTTAAAAAATGCATGCAAAATAGATATTATGAATCAATACAGCAATTAAGTTTCCTTTTTTTTTTCCTTTGATAAGTCCGTCAATTTGTCTTAAAAAATTAAATATTACTTATGTTTAATACGAATCTTTCTCTGCGTTTAACATGAATCTTTTATAACGCCTAATTTATTTTTAAATATTCATTATATTTAGAATATATATTAAAAGTGCAGTGTGTTTTATAATCGCGCTCGCTGATCATTTTTTTATCTGATGGTCTGGATTTTGCAATTTGCAAATTGTATGCGTCCATCATTTGAACTACTCTTTTAATTAATACAGTGAAACAAATTTATTCGATCAGTCATTGAAGATATGATTAGAACATTTAAAATTCAAAGTTTATCCGTCACACAACGTAACATAATTACGAGAAACCGACCATTTGAACAAAATGCTTTATAATGGCTCAAATTGTTTGCCAGAAAATTAAAAAAAAAGAAATATCAGTAACCCAAAAATGTGATTTTATTTTTGACGATCAGCGTTTGAATAATATTTATTAGAATATCTTGCTTCATTTTTTAACTCACAGAAAAACGTTTTGAGCCGAAGAAAAGTTGAAAGGTAGAAAATTCACGTCACATGAAAATTAAAAGTTTATAAGATTTGCCAATATTTATTCATAAGTATTTATTAAAATATATAGTAATTAATTCATGAATTAAATCTATGAGATAAAAAAATCCTGCTGTATTAATCATATTCGCCAAATTAAAATCTTCCAAAGACATACTATTTAAGTTTTCGATTCCTTATACCACCCCATTAGATTAAAATTCTTTGCTATGCCCTTACAAAGACGAATATATTGCTTATGTATCCTATATTATCCCATGTAAACTAATGGAGCTGTGAAAGTAGGCGTAGGCTTAAGACGACCATTGCGCGCCTAGCGGAGAGTTATTGCATCAGTCACGCTCCGGCAGTCGCGCCGAGAGCACAAGCTCTTTAATTAAGAGAATATTTTTTAGTTTTATAATTAAAAATAAGAAAAAAACTAATTTTTATAATCTCATTCCTTTTATTTTCATCTTCTCGTGTAGAAGTTAGAGAGGCTACTCCAGGACAAGTCAGTTAGTCGCTACTGTCGCCATCGTTAAACCTAACCAAGCGCCAACAAGCACTGAAACGTTGACGTATAGGAAAACGTCATCTTCTTTAAGGAGTAGAATAGAGTGAATTATTGTGGCACAGATTATTGCTTGGCAGCCGCTTCTACAAAAACGAGCATAGATTATTGTTTATGGTGTCAATTTTTCTCCAGTATGAATTTTCAAAGGTGCGCTGGATATTGTCGCGGGGCATTCTTCTCGGCGTCGCAGTGATAACGCCATGTTAGCAAAGATTCAGGTTAATATTTCAATAGTGTAAAAAACACGAGCTTAAGCGGTAAGCATCCGGTGAACAGCCATGTTGAATTTATTGCGAAAATAGCATTCTACACCTGAGTGGCTTTATCAGTTTAAAAACCTAGAGTTGAGGACCACTGTCGCGCGAGCAATAGTCATGCGTCCCACACAGATACTTTAAAAATAATTAAAAGAAAATACTCTTGCCTCTCTTTTCCTCTCTACTTTTTTTTATTTTTCTTATATTTATTTTACTACTTTCGCTTTTAATACATTTGTAATGTACTTATACACATGCCGTGAAAAATATTTTTCCGAATGCAAACTTTAAATGGCAACGTATGTAGATTTTATCTCAGAGACGGAATCTTAGATCAAATTGTCGTCTTGGTTATGTTTCATAACAAAATTAAAAAGACAACCAAGAGGGGTAACTGCATGAATTAAGCCTTTATGTCTATTATTACAACACTGAATTGTTCCTGGGAAACAGAATTTGATTTGATAAAAAACTATATTGTTCAGCACTGCATTGATCTATCTCAAACAAATTTGTTGTCTCTGCATATTTTATGAGTTGCTTAGAATTTAAAATAAACATTTTATCTTCATTAAAAACTGAAACAAAATATATTTTTGTCAATGCACTTTCATAAGGAAAATTCAGTAAAATGATTAATCTGAAAGCATTGTGAATCTGATCCTTGATAAAATTAAAAATATTTTTTAATCTAATATATTCTTTGATAAAGTTGGAAAGATTTTTAATTTTATCAAAGATTGGATTCACAACACTTTACAGGATTAATCATTTAATTAAATTTTTGCTTATTGGGTAATAAAATTGGTATATAAAAGTGTTTTATTAACAGAAATATGTTTTTTTATTATAGAAATGACTATTGTTCGCCAATATATTAAGTTTAGAAAATTGAATTTATTGATCAACGCAAACAAGAGAAAGTTTAGATTCAAAAACTCTGTGGGGTGTACTATTTTATATTTATATAGTCTCTTAATATCACACATGTTGAGTATGAGAAAAAATCTTTTCGCCTGAAGGGAGACAGAGAAATGACTGAAACTAAGTTTTAAGTAAAATAACTGAAACTAACATCTGAGAAAATATTATTTGAAATTTTTAAGTATAAAAGTGTAAGAAATATGTTCTCTTTTAGTTTTTAAGAAAGGTAAAATATTTTTTTTTAGCTTTTAAACAATTCACACACTGAAAAATATTATTAGATAAACATAATAAACAAAAATTGGTTTATTGTTCATGCAACAAACTTGTCCTTTTTCGAGATTCAACTTTTATGCACTTAAATCAAAAAGTACTGTTAATATGTATAAAAAATTTCTTTAATTTACAACTTTATATTTCTCGTTACAGATTGATAGATTGCTAATTCAGTATATTTAACACTTTTGTTGGTGAAACTGGTATCATTCAGTATGACTGAATACATGGAGGTGTAGGAAAATCGGCACTTACCATTCAACTAATACAGAACCATTTTGTAGATGAATATGATCCTACGATCGAAGACTCATATAGAAAACAGGTATATTATTGATAAGTACAATTGTAGGAAAATGAAGTTGCTTTTTCTTTAAATGTAAAGCTAAAATAAAATTTGTTTGATTTACAGGTTGTTATAGATGGAGAGACATGTTTATTAGATATTTGCTGTTAATTCAGCGAAAAGTTTTGAGGTAAATAATAACATAATTTAGTATAAATAGAAGATTAAAAGACGTCATATTCTTTGTCCTTATCCGATTATATTTATCTAAATATCTTCTAAAGTAAATCTATTGATTCATTCCGAATTTTTATAAGCGTTTAAATTTTTTACGGGAAAAACTTACAAGGAGAGTATCCCATCTTTCGGTCATGAATTAATATTAAATTTTGCAAAACGATTCTTTAGTCCAAAATATGAGATGCGTGTCCCGGCATTTTTTTGAATGGATCCTGAAGTTTCAAATATGGCCCACTGAAGGGGATTTCGTTTACTGATAAGGACCTAATCTCAATTTAATTTTTCAAAATATTCTGAAAAATTTTAAGTTTTTGAAAATTTTGCAAGCAGAGATCCATTAGAATAAAAAAAACAATAGTTATTTAATAAATAATTTGTAACTCTTAATGATTTACCATATGTGTAGTACTTTTAATAATTTTAATAAACTCTTAATAATTTACTTTTATGTGTAGGATATTGGAACATACCGCGAACAAATAAAGAGGGTAAAAGATGCAGAAGAGGTTCCAATGGTGTTAGTTGGTAACAAGTGTGATCTGCAGCAGTCTTGGGCTGTAAATATGACCCAAGCAAGGGAAGTTGCCCGACAGTATGGCGTGCCGTTTGTTGAGACTTCGGCGAAAACCAGAATGGGAGTTGATGATGCGTTTTATACACTAGTAAGTATTTAGTAAATATTATAAGATTTTATTTTATAGTCAATAGATTATAATTTCACTTAAATTAAACAAGAAGTTGGTTAATATTATGTTTTCTCTTTAACTATATATTTTTTATTAATCTTTTATCCTTAAAATGTACCTTGATAATCTAAATATGTGAGATTTTATTGTTTTATTATTATTTGGTGATACGAAATATTATCGAAAAATAGCTGTAAAAAAGTAATATTTTGGCTTTAGGAAATAAAATTATCATTACTTATTATTAAAAATGTTACCTTTTTAAAACCAAAATGAGAATTACGTCGTCTTTCTGTATCTAACCATTTATGTAAAGTACCATTATCAAATATAAAATTTATTATGTTGGATCTGCAATATAAAAATTAAAATTAAATAATATCAGAGTGTTTCATCTAATATAGCCTTTTTGTCATTACAGGTAAGAGAAATTCGAAAAGACAAAGAGCAAAGGGGTAAAGAAAAGAAAAAACGCATTAAAGCTGGTAATTCAAGTCACAGAAAACACAGGTGCTGTATTCTTTAAGCTGTTTGATATTTCTCACTCAAGAACTAAAGTGTAAGAAACTTTAGAAGGTTTATATCGAATAAATTAAGTAATTCATAATCGCGCAACTCTGAGAGAAATCACAAATGTGAAAAAGTGCAAAACTAGCACAATTTAAAGTTTGCAAATTATTCATAATTTATTTTTATGAATATTGCATACGAATAATTTATCGGATAACGTTAATCGATGAAACTTAAGTCTTTATTCGATAGAATTATGTCAATATAAAGCACAAAAACAGTCTTTTAAATATTTGAGATTCCAAACTTGCTTCCTTCTATCCGAAAATATAACTTGCAAGTGTATTACAACAAGGGACGATATTTTTTACGCGCTCAATGATTTTTAAATTATTTTAAGTAATAATAAATAAGCATAGATATTATTATTGTATTAATTTTACAAACAAAACTTTGTTACTACTATGTAATAGCAAAGTTGAAGAAGCACAATCAAGTGTTTAAAGTTAATCACTTGTACGTTAAGTACGTTTAAAATAAGGGCAATAAATGTTTTACTGTGATTATCTGGCCTCTAACATCAATAAAACAATGTCTAAGAAACTTTTAAATAAATTACATTCATATTATAACTGGCACTTATTATTAATAGTGGTATGTTTTGAATTGAACAAAGTTTTTTATGTAATCGATGCAAATAGCAAAATGTATACCCAATGATTAACAGCTAACTTCACCTTTTATTTATAAAAATAAATTCAAAATATGCCGTCTTTTAAAATTGGTGCTGATAATTTAAATATTGTCTAATTAATCGATTATTGTTATTAAATGAAGTAGTCTAGAAAAAGCTGTAAAACACTGGGCAAAAAGTACTAAAGTAAAAGTTTTCAAACTTTCAATATTCTTTTTATGCCAAATATACATATTTTTTAATTAAATTTTTAAATTTAATAATGTGATAAAATATAAAAAAAAAATTAAGACTAAAATGTTTTTTTATCCATTATTTTGGGGCTATACAGTACTATAACGTGTTTACATTGAAACATGAGTAATAGTTAAAATATAATATAATTAAATATAGATCAATGTATAATATTAATAAAACTATCTTTTAAAATACTTTCTCGATCTACTTTTAATTATAAATAATGGAAAAACTCGAAAGACCAATTTTGAAATATGAAAAAATATATGAAGATAAACGCTTCATTTGTTTCGTTATATTCTTACAAAGTGTCTTTCGGAAATCATTCTTACCAATGTTATACATGCTTTTATCTAAACTTTTTAATACTTCGAGTTTTTTAATGAATCGTCTATTTAAAAATTTACGATCAGGATGACCTCGGAAAACTTTTCATAATTAGTTTCGTAGTTTACAAATTATATTACTAAATTGTAAAATTCCTCAATTTTGTGGACGACTTAAGAATAGCGCTAATAGCATGTAATGTTGAAAAAAGGTTGGCGAACATTTTAAAAACGTTATATATATTTTAAAAACGTTATATATCCGCTGTGATCACGTGTAATGTTTTAAAAACGTTATATGTGGTGTTAGAGGGCAAATTGTCTGTAATCAAGATGTGGATTGTAAATTGTGAAAGGTGGTTAAACATACTCGATGTCGATAAAAGATAGTACTTCCGAAGTCGTATAACGAAAAAATAAAAAAAGAAAAAAGTAAAAAAGTGAAGACAATGAAGAAATGTCTTTCGTGGACTTAGCGTAATTAGCAATAAAATGAAACTTGTAAAGTTTCAGCTTATACTAGAAAAAGGAAACAAAATATAACGATTATAGTTTATTTTTGTTTTGTTTTATACGGATGTTTGCGTACTATCGTCATCATTACTAACAAGCGAACCTTTCGAGATGTCCTTCGTCGATTGTTTTGAAGCTTATATATATGTTAAACAGGGTCAACACAAAAGGCACACGTAATTTTTGTATCACCTAAAAACATTTCTAAGGGATAAAACCTACCCTCAAAGTTCGCCCCAAAAACGATCTTTTTCAATTTTTTCCTATAAAAGCAAAAATTACAGAACCAAACTACTGATAATTGTTTACGGTTGATCTAACGAATAAATGCGTAGTGTTATTTCAAAAAAGGATTGCAACCTTTATTTTTGGTGGGTTAAAATACTCTATTTTTTTACTTTTTTTTCTACAAAAAATTTACAACTTTATTAAATTTGGATAAAAACTATATTATTGTAGAAGAAATACAAAATTATAGTTTCCTGATAAAATGGTTTCTTAATTAAATTCCTTTTTAGGGGTTAAATCTTTGGTAGAAAAATTATCTAGTTTTATCGACGTTCCGATCGTTTAGCATAGAAAACTAGACAAATCTAGACAGAAACTGGATTAATTTCTACCAGGGATACTTTATAAAAACATAATTCTAAAATTTTTATAACTTGAATATTAAACAATATAATAACTAGAATGTATTTTTCAATATAAATAAAGAACGTAAGTATTAATTCATCGTTCGAATATTACAAATTTCAGATTTTTTAATTATAATTTAAGACGAGGCTTCAGCCTTAGACGAATGTATAGACTCGAGGAGTCTAGCTCTGCCAGCCATATAGTCCAGTAAAATTAGGCCTGAAATGGAAATGTCTTGTAAATGGCTGCATTTTGGATATATGGTTCTTTGACCCATTTAAAAACTTTTTTACTT
>JAPYZA010000717.1:0-10922 GCA_030522685.1 Eupelmus azureus | reverse complement strand
TATTATGCCAACTTCAGAGAAGTGGGTACTTGGGCACTGATATATATGTGAGAGTTTCACACACACGTTAGAGTACCAAGTGTTCGAGAATGGGCCAATATAACTCGGTAGCATTGAGATTTAATGTATAGAGGCGACAAAACTGTGTCTTGCCGTGTTGAGAAGCCATTATTTCATTCTCTCTTTTTAAGCTCGGAAAAAACGCAAAAAATATGTGTTATAAAAAGTATGATGGTCACTACGAGTGAGTAGACCTTTTGGATTTCGTGTAAGGTTGCAGTAATACTTGCTTCTGCTTTATATTTAAACTATGTATATAATTATATCGTTATTTTATAAAAAAGTACTTTTTGAGTTTAATAAAAATGTTGTAAGCTTTAAAAATTTTGAAATTCTATTTAATTATTTAGTAAACATAGAATGTTAATGAATAAAAATGAACTTTTAATATAATCTTTTTATCCGAAAAGAAAATTGCAAGTGACTGAGCGACAATTCTAAACTTTATAAGATGTTTTAATAAAGCTGATGAGAATAGGATTCAATTTAGTCGAAATTTCCATCGATTATATAAAAATAAAATTTTAGTTATTTTGATTCTAAATTATTATAATTAAAGAAATCTTTTACATTTATAAGTACAAAATTTTACATAAACATAATTTGTACGTTAAAAATTTAACCTTTTATAAATTAATTAATTTCACTTTAATTAAATACTTTTTAATAACGATTAATAATCAATAACAACCGCACTCAAAATATTTCCTACTCCCCATTAATCATTTAGCGAAATAAACTCAAAACGCATTTTTAAAGCTACATTTGTGCGTCACCGCCGGCTTCCCTCTCTCGACTCGAACGAATGCAATTCGTTCTTCTCCACCTCCTCTCTTCCTCTTTTCCTCCTTCCGCTCACCGCAAGCTGACAGGCGCGTGCCGTCAACGAGGCGAAATCCTCCACTCTACCCGAAAATGGCAAAAGCGTCAAAACAAAGCCAATATATAGGTCACTCTCACTCTTGGACTATCCTCTAACTGTTAAAACCCCTCACCAAGGAAAACTCGAACCGTACGCGCAGGTATAAACCTAACCACGACCCTTTTCCAAAAGGTTCCAAAAAAAAACTTTTTCCCGTCTGCCAATGCGCCACTCTCCAGTTATCTCAACACCAAATCTCTCAATCCTGCGGCCCTCATCGCTCGGGAATATCTAATGCGCTCGCAAGATGGATACAGGGACACAGGGCGATACGAAGCAGGAGATAAGACGCGTGTCTGTCGGACGAGCTCGGTATATATTCGGCCGATGTTTCTTTCCTGCTACGCGCGCGACCCAGATGCAAGCTGGGGTATATGGTTTACTCGCAGAGGAGTATATATGCATGAGCTGGTGAATATTTGAGGAGCTGGGAATGGAAAGAGGTGGAGGCTTCTTTTTAGAAAATTACAGGTAGCAGCTTTTAGGTGCGTTATAGTAGTCGGTGTTTCGGAACAGCTAGAGGAATAATTGAAGGTACTGCGTATCTGTCGTAAATGGTTTGGCTCCAGTCGCGAGAGGAGCTTTAAAAATTCAAGGATTTTCCCGGGAGTATGTATAACATATGCGTTAAACGCTCATCTTTGAAAATTGCCGATTTATCATGATCTTTTCGTATTTATGAGGCGCGTAATTTTCATCGTAAATTTCCCGATAACAGTCTTCAAGCGAATATTTTCTGCGCTGCGCTCAAAAATATTCCTCTACCTCTTAGCCCTCCGACAAAATAACAGCCATCCCACGTTTTAAAACAAAAGCCCTCCTTCCGACGCGTATAAAGAAAACCACCCTACTTAGGTGTGCTATACTTAAAGAACGTTTCCGCGAAGCTGCGCGCTCGCGCGGCTGCGAAAATTTCCGCGTAACGCCGTAAAGCCAGAGACAAAGTATACACATCAAAGTGGCATTGGAGAGCAAAAGAGCGCGCTGAAGTTCATGTCGCGCGCGCCGCGGTTCTGGCGTCACGTTCAATTATCAATGAGAAGTCGGAAAGGAGCTGAAGAGCCCTCATCATCGTCAGGCCGCTCGCTCCTCTGTCTCCCGACGCGTTGACGTTTGCAGGCAAGGCCGACGAGCCGCTCTTTTTTTCGTGCTTTTCTCGGAGCTTGGGTGTGTAGAAGGCGTAGGTGGCTTCAGCGCGGTGGCTTTTTTGTTGTCGACGAGTACAGTGGTTTATAAATATGTGCGGGTTTGTTGAGCTTTCGAACAAATTGTGATGGCTGATGGTTGCTTCGATTTATTTTTGGGCGATAGCTGCATTTGGAAAATATTTATGAAAGACGGGAACGGTAATAAACGATTTAATTTACTTGAACGTGTAAATATTTATTATCGTTATTGTATCGTGTTATACACACTGTGAGCGCTCGTATCTCTCTGCGTTTTGTTCTTTCCATTTTTTCCGCTTGATAAATTTCTTTCCAAGGTTCTCTCGTCGACTCGTCAATGTCATGATCAACTTACATGCAAATATGCGCCGATAGAGAATAAATCATCGTTTTCCATGAGTGAATCTCAATTTTTCGATTTTATTTCTCCGTGACCGAATTGAATCTTTTTGAATGCTGAACGTTATTTTTAGAAGTCGTGTTTAAAGGTATTTTAGCGAAAAAATCTTTTCTTATACATATCAAAAAAGTAACTTTTTTGTTGAAAAATAATCAATCTTATAATACATAAAACGGTTTCTTATAGTACAGGCTTATGGTCGCACAAAGAAGTTCATCTCTTTATACTTTATACATTTGATGCTATGGTTTATCTATTTTAGTACGCGAAAAGATTATTTGTGTGCGTCATTGTGTGCACTTATAAACTGCAATCACTTTTTACGACACTGTCTGCTCTTCTTAGGTTATCGAGGCGGAAGTGACTTTTCTGATTATCTTTCTTGAACTTAGCTAAAAATATATTAATATCAGTTTATATTATTTAGTTTTTATTCGATTTATTTATTTCTTTTAGAAAAGTGTGATGCTATTATAAGTACACTTATGTAGCTTCAGTCAAACAAAAATCATGAAACTACTAGTTAAAAATATAAATTAAAACCCAGATCACTTCAAATGTTGGTCAATTACTTCTTTCATGGAGACAAGTAATTTGTATGTATAAAAATTAATATAAAATTTTATACCCCAAAGCGAAGCAAAAGATAAAAAGACGGCTGTGATGCTGCCGAGAAATAAATCTGACTTTGATGTAAAGCTACGATATCTTCGCAATGTACATTTTAATTTCACCGACTGGCGAAGAATTTTTTTATTCATACAGCTGCTCGAGGAAACGTAAAAAACCGAGCGAAATATTAAACGAATATAAAATAAGTTAGCAATCCGACGACAACGACGCAAAGGAGAAGTCAGAAATAATTCCGATGAATACCGCGCATTCATGTTCAATCGTTTTCTGGAAAAACGAATTGAAAAGTCGTCCATCTTGCGGACTGATCGAAACCAATCGCACTCTTATAAACGCCTACTGAGTAACGTTTACATCGAACGGCAACGTCAGTGGGAAATTCTGATATTAAAAATTTAATGCATTCAAGCGGCTGCTATTCCGTTTTACACAAAACTGTAATTAAGGTATTTTATTGAAAACATGCGGTTTTAAGAATATGTAATAACTTTTAGTATATCATTATGCTATGTATGTTTTAAGTTCAGTCTGTAGAATCACAAATAATATCTTCTATTTTTCTGTTGCTAAATGACTTGTACCGTTCTGAAAGTCAAATAGTTTCGTATACTTTTTCCTAGTTCCCAAATAGTCTAATGACTAGAAAATGAACCATCTCTGCTGCAATAATCGTTAGTCGGACAGATTTTGCATAAATGCATAAACTTCCGTCAAGTGAGAAAATGTATGTTCTACCTAGAGGTAATGTGTAGTCCTTCGAAATATTTTTTGGGATAGCGTGAAGAGGATAATTAAGGCCAAGAACACACTTCAGGTCATTTCAAAACATTTTAAGATGCGTACGTAGCTAGTTAGACTATAGAGTATAATAGTAGAATTTTCGCAGATTTTAATGCAAGGATAAATTTTGAGAAGACACTCGTTTCCGTCACTGTTGAGAAATAACATTCGGCATGAATAATAATATATGATAAGTTACCTAAGAATAGGAGAGCGAAACTTTAAGTATTCTAATAATTAACAGCATAATATAAGAATTTAAAAAACAGTGTTAATTAAAAGTTTTTAAACTTACATATCGATGAAGATTTAACAAAACGTAGTGATGCGTAACACTCACCTGTAACATAGAAAAAGAAAATAATTAAATGTATGAATTAAAAAACAGAAGCAAATTAAATCAATAATAGAACGTAATATACAAAAAGCATTATTATTTGAAAAGATTATTTCTTTAAAAAGTGAAACAATCTTTTCAACTATTATTTTACATTCCTATAATTCGACCTTTTCCAATTATTCCTTAAAATTACATAAACCTCAACATCCAAATTCCCAAGCCGTCTTCCAATCCAACATCCGCGTCGACCCAGAATCGGCAGGTCCTATCGCGATCAGGAAAGCAGCGAGACCATAAAGAGCGAGTAATCCGAGAAGAGCTAACCGAAGATTCCCGCTTGCATAAAACGAATTACATTATATACGTATATACATCCAAGCACGCGTTATGTATCATATCGTTCGAACTCGCAGACAGTCCGATGAATTCTCTACTGCGTGACATCCTGAGTGTTATAATACCGCGGCCTTTTGCGCATGGACGGCGACGGGAATGAAATCGAGGCCTCATCCGTTCGAAACCCGATCGCTGGTGTTGTGTGAGTCTTAGCTGCTGGCTTTTTAATAATGCGAGCGCTTTGTATTGTCTTAGGTCGTAGAGCTGCTGTTTTGCGAAGTGGATTTATTCGTGGTTTGTCATGTTTAGTTTACCGTTAAATGTTTTAATTGAATACTGCTAAATGAGAGTTTTAATATTATGTAATTATGATAGGGAAATTATTCGTTTGATCGATTTTATAAGTTTATAATTTTCTGTTTTAAAGTGATTAGTCGAGGCGCAGCATTGAAAGGACGGATGATTGAGGTCTTTGCTCCGCGCATACCAAATGCTATTACCATTTGCAGTATATCGAGTATTCCGAGAAACTCAATTGCACGGGGATGACAATTAAATTATTGCCTTCGTGAATCGATGGATATTTAATTATTAAAGGATGTATGACAGTAAATATTAATCGTTTTAAATATGCAAACCGATTTAATTTACGGTACTAAAATGGAATTATTTCAATGTTTATTTGATTATACAACGGCGGACAAACGCTGACGCTTTTATATATAGAAATCCAAATCGAAACAAAGCACCCTGTCTTCCTAACCTATACCCTTCTTTTTTCACAATTACCTCGTCCACCTTACAAGCCTTACACCAACTCGCGTGTCAACCTATCCCAGCCGCCGCCGTCATAAAATCAAAATAGACTCCCGTCACCGTCTCTCCACCGTCATAAATTTCCTGTAACGCTCACCGAGAATTTCCCAACACGCTTTCCGAAAATTAACGATAGCAAAAGTACACGCTCCTCGCCAGGCCTCCTCCTAAATCTAATTTTGAAGAGCCCTTCGGGAGGGATATAAAACCCGCTCCTTAATCTCGCGGCGCGCGCGTCCGCGTTCGCGGCATTCTGCAAACGCGAGCGAGGAAATAAAAGGGGAGCGCGCGATCCTAAAACGCCAAGTTGAGAGGAGTGGTATGCGCGGAAGCCGTAAGTCCAGAGATACGCGGAAGGAGCCAGCCGCGGGGAAGTCCAGAATGCGGGATTTCGGCGCGGTTGCGTTTCTGGATTTGCATTTCGTCAGCTTGCGGCGCGCGTGGTAGTTCGGAAAGTTCGGGGTGGAGAGTATTTTTTTGGGGGCGGAGGCGGCGGGGTGCATTACTGATGCTGCTCGCGAACTGAAAGTAGATCGGGTTTATTGAAAATGGGATGGAAATTTAATCAGTTCTTTTCTGAAGTTCGCTAGCATTGTGCGCGTGAAAATATTTATTTGTGAGAGTTCTAGTATAAATTAACAGTATTGGTTGAATTGAAATAAGGTGCAATCCGCTTAAATAATAGCATTTTTTCGGGTCAGGAATAGAAGGTGTTTGCTAATAAAATAAAAGTAAATTTAATCGACTTAATAATAATTAGAAACCCTGGTATTCAAATGTGAACCAGTTTTATTCCTTTGCTAGCACAAAATGTCATTTTTTATAATTTATTTATTAATCAACGTTGTTTATCGTAACAGTTCTCAATTAAGTCTGATATTATTTTTTAGCATCAATAAAATAAACAATTAATATGCAACTTCAACATGTTCTTGTAAAATTACTGTAATTGCATATAACTATAAAAATAAGAATACGAGCATTATATTAACCTTACAGATTGGTACCGTACTTTACAAGCTACTTTCTCAGCTTACTAGTTGTTCTAGTCAATTTTCTACCAGGAAAGCAACACCAAAAAAAGCGATAAAACCAAAAAATCTCACGCTACACCTTCCTCTTCCCCGTACACCTCTCTTCAACATAATTCCGCACATTTCGCGGGTGAAACCAGACGACCATTACCCGGAACCGAACTATTTATCCAAGCAACGCTATCCAGCCGCTAAATAGAGCCACGGCGCGATCGATCAGCCGTGCACGCCGCCCGCCACTTTCATCTCCTCCTTTTCGCATTCTCCCTCATCCATGGCTCTACACACCCAGTTTAGAATTCTCCGAGCGAGTTCTCTACGTGCCTCTCGAGGAGGCCTATATAGCTTTTCGGCGCGCTTCTCTGGCGTCTTCCGGAATCCCAAAGCGACTCGGAACAATGCGCGGATATGTTAATAGGAAATTTGTATCTCGTTGGGTCTGTGCGCCGAGTTTAGAGGCTGAGAGATGCTGACGCGATGAGAGCGTTTGAAATCTTGCTGCTGATAAACAAACTAGCGCTCGGGATACGTGTTTGGACTTTGTGAGAAGGAGATTGTGCGTGACTGTATGGTGAGGTTGGGTTATGGTTAATCTCGTTTTCATGCGATTGAAGGAAGAGGTTCGGAGAATTTTGGCTGGTAGTGTTGGAATTGTAGTGGGTTTTTGATTTTTGTTAGATTTCGATGTTAAGATCGAGAATTCACGGCTTAAAGAGGTACTTTAAATAAGCGATTGTTCCTTTTTAATCAATTTCTACTTTTCGTAATGAAGAACCAAATGCTCCGTTTTATGGTTATATGGAAAGACAATACTAAAAGGTTGTAATAGTTTAATAAAAATTTTATTGTAAAATATCTTCAATCAATTGAAAAACTTATTGTTTTTCAAGATACTCATCGTGAGTAACTCATGCTGGTTGCGTGCTTTTCACTTTTATGTAAATATAACGTAAAATGAATACAAATTTTTAAATATTCAAAAAAATTGAAGTATACTATTATTTTTAGCACAGTCACCAGCAATGAGACAAATTATCCCTACAATTATTCAAATCCGTCGTAATATCTGTATAATACTACAACGAATTTCAATTAAAACTCCCACAACTTCAAACTTTCCCAACCCAAAAACCAACTTTCCACAAAATTAAAAATCTCCATCGACCTCTACTAAAAGGACTAACGGTCCGCCACTTTTCTAATCCTCTCTCCCCTCATAAAAAAAACCTCTCTACATTTTGCACTACCAGCCAGCCACTAACCCTGCAGATTGTGGGAAAATCTCCAAGCACCAACCGGGCGACAAAACGAAAAAGACTCTCGCTGCGCAGCGACGTCAAAGCGCCTCTCCCAGCACGCCCAGCCCCCCCTTGACAAATAAAACCAGACAAAAACGAAGGAGCCCCGATAATCGCCGTATAACCGTTTAGTCGTGCAATCAGCGAGGCGGCATATTAACGCGTCGCGCGCGCGCTCGCGTTCATATATAATATCGTCGCTCGAGCGCGAGAACGCGTCGAATTATCAAGGAAAGCGCATTAATCAGGGCCGCGCGAGCGCGTCTAGTTAATTGCAGTCGGCGGTGTAACACGCTCGGGCCAATTTCGCGGCCAAGATAAGCAGGGTCGAGGCGCCAATCATCGCCGGAGAGCCGCCTGGACTATATATGCAGGAGAAAATTGAAGGGCGCCAGCGGTGCGCGAGCTGAGGCCGTGCGCTGCTGTATGCTGGGAGAGAGCGCTTTTTTCGACGTTTTTAGTTTATTAATAAGGAGCTTTTTGTCGGGCTGCGTTTATGGAGCGAGCCGTGCTCTTGATGGAAATAAGGTTTAGGCGCGACGTGTTTTAAAGCGTCGAAAGCGCGCGGGTAATCCGTTTTGAAAAGCGAAAACTGACGCGAGAAAAAGCGGTTTTGCATAAGTCGCGCGCCCCGAGATGCTGCCTCGATATTCCAAAAGTATTAAAACAATATTTTTACGATATTCCAATAATACTAATAACTGAAATTCATAATAATAAATAAATTACAGCCCTCCACTCTCCAAGCGCAACAAAACCATTCCAACTCAGTGCAAATAAAGAAGCGCCAATAACGCGCGCAGCGTAAATACACTACACATACACACGCGCAACGAGCGCGATGCTCATGCGCGCGCGTCTCCACTCTCATGACGCTGATGTGTACAAGAGCCACTCGTGCGCGGCTCTGCACTTGTCGCAGCAATGCGTGTCTCCCAGCCCGATGACTGGCTTTCTCCTCCCCCCCTTTCGCATATACAAAACGCTCGTATCGCGATACGGAGCAGATGTCGAGCTCGTCTTTTTCAGAACGGCGCTTTATTAGCGTTTTATTGCTTAATAAGAGGCCGAGTGGAAACGAGTGGAAAGAGAGCGTTATGGAGCTTTTTCGAGACTCGCGCCGGGGTATAATGAAATTAATTTATGCCGCGTGTTGTACAATGATCGATTATTCGAGGCGCGAGCGCGTGATTAATATGTGACGCGCGCAGGCTTGGATGTTGTGATTTTATCGCGGGAGCTGGGATTTTTGCTTGTTTGGCAATTAACGATTTTTTCGGTAATGGAGGGGGAGGCTGCGTGAAAAATGGTAGTGTGTGCACTTGGTTTGGTGTTTGTGATTAATTGGGTGTGGGTAATTGGTTGATGGATTTGTCGCTTTAAAAATTAATTGTTGACCGTCTGCAATTAATCATGTGTATAAATATTTTTAGGTATAAACATTAGGAGCAGATTCTACTATCATTTAGTATATTGCTATATTTAGAACAAAAATATAAGAGTTCATGTTTGTAAATATAGTCACATTAGTTGCTCTATAACAAACAGTAATTATATAAACTTACGCTATTTACATACATATACTATAAATGTCAGTTCCTATACAGTACTAATACAACCACATCAACCGAAGTCACAACGACGCAAATTCCCAACCCTTCGACAAACGCGAAATCACTCTGACGTCTGGAACTTCCGAAGCCTCAGCTGAAAACACACGCGGTCGCGTTATATTTTTATTATCGCAGAAGCGGGACACGACGAAAATATTGGCTGAGTCGCTTTTCTCTCGAAACTGGAGAATTTGGCGAACTGTCTTAAAACGGGAACGATACATAACCGAACGTTCGAGACTTACGTAATAAAACGCCGGCCATTATCGAATCGTAGCAATAAATGACTTGGCGAACGTGCGCTTAATAAAGCTAGACTCTGTGAAAACGTGTATAGAGAGAAAGAGGAGATCGCTAACTGGGTCAGGGATTTGCGAGGATATTCTCTATCGATGTGGAAAAAAATGCCATTCCGCGCGCGTCCGTCCAAAAATAATACACTTTTGTTTTTAATCCATTTGATTCAAGGATATAGATAGAGAATTTAATTTTCATCCGATCGAATGATTTTGATGGCTGGCACCTGTTCACTGGGAGACTTGTTTGAAATTGAATGAAATTGTTGTTTTAATTTATTGTCTGTCGATTTTAAGGATAGATCGTTTAGTCATGTTTACGAGAAATTTCATTTTATTTTTTATTTTGTACTATATTCGTTGCTCCGGATTTTCCGCGAAAACTATAATATAAATAAATACCAGCCTCTCGACCGAATCAAAACACAATGACTCATGCTCCATTCACGAAATTCGTTTTAACCCTCATTTTTTAAACGTGTGCTACAGAGAATCGTCGTCTTTTGCATTTAAATACAAAAGATAGAATAAAGAAAATGACTAAAATCCCGGTCAACAATGAAAGTCATGGATTTGGAATTGATTGCGCGCGATATTCGCGGAATGCCAGCGAGAAATATTCATAGAGCTAGGACTTTAATAAAATTTATGATGTTTTCCTCGAAAGAAAGAAATGTCCATGGGTCACCGTTCGCCGGGGAGAATGAAAATAGCCAGAAAGAATGGGCGATGGTAAAAATAAAAAGTGAGTTGGATTAAATGAGAAAGAATCGCGGAAGACGGAGAGAAGGCAAAGAAAACGAGATTGAAACGGGGATAACAATGAAGGCACGGTAATGCGATGAAAAGGAGCTGACGTGTACATAGTGAAGGTGGGCGTAGGTAAATTAAGGCTGAAAATTGAGTTTTAATGAGTAATAATGTCGAAACACGCTCGTTGAATAAAGAACGAAAATGCCATATTAGAATGGAAAGTCTCCAATTTTAGATGGAAATGAAAATTGAAAATTGCGTTAGATTTTCAACAAAGCCAATGTCAAAAAATTCTTTTTGATAATCAACATTAAAAGTAAATTATTTCATCCAACTTATCCACAAATAACTTTAGATAAATAAAATCAACCTTGAAAATATCACTCTACACCGCGGCAATCCAGCTACCCCACACCACAAAAAAATCAAAACTTCACCAAACCAATCCCACACCAATCTAAAATATTTATTTATC
>JAPYZA010000716.1:0-25838 GCA_030522685.1 Eupelmus azureus | reverse complement strand
CACACACACACAAACACTCTTTCCATTCCGGCTGCTCGCTGCTCTCAAGGCCACGTAAGCGGCTTATATACCTGGGCTCGCGCGTAAAAGGAAGTGTTTAGCCCTGGAGGAAACGCGCTCATGCACGCATTGAAAGGAGAAGAGCTGCGCGTTTTGTTGTGCTGTTCTTGCGCTGCGAAGAGAGCAAGCAAATTGCGTGCACGCGTAGCTGGCGAGTGTAGCTTTTACATCTGCGAGCGCGATGATTTTTCTCCGGGCTGTTCTAGGTGTGCGGGTCTTGGGGGAAGATTTCTGGGGAGAAGCCGCTGGTTTAAATGGACTGCGGGGATTTATTTAGCGGCGGTGTCGGTTTTATATGGCTTTAAATAAACCCTGCGTTAAGTAGTTTTTGAACGGTAGGAGTTAGTGCGCTGGTACAGCGCAGGCGAGTTGTAAGTTAGATTATAATCTTGAAGTAATCCTTTTAGCGATTAAAGAGCGTTTGCTAATATTAGCTCTGACTTATGAAAATTCTTATTCAAATTAAACTGCTATCCTCCGAAATCAGCTGCGTTAATCAACGCTGAATCACTAACCGAAACAAAAGCCCTTTACAAAATCATTTTCCACCTTTGCTCAACAGTACAGCTTCCCCCAGTCGCATCACGTAATCAATCTCGTCGGAACAATGCATTCACACCGCGACGAAACGAAAAACTACCGATGCATTTCAATCCTCTGACTCAGCGATCGGCGAAATCGCCATTTACGTAAATCGCCAGCTAATTCCCCCATAAACACAAAACAATCCTCTCGCTCTACCAGCCTATCTCCTGCTTCAATTTTCCGCTGCAAGCAAACTTACCGATAAATCCAGAGCCAGAAAATAACAAAGCAATTAGGCAGCTCCTAGAATCCACGCTTCGGCTCGCCGAAAACAATTAGTCAGTCTCTCCCGCGCGTGCATCTCGCGCGAAATATATATATATGTATTAGTCCGGTGCACACGTCCGCGTTAAACGCCGGAATGCTAAACACCTGGGAGAGTATCAATAAGGTGACTAATGACGCGCGCTCTGAATGGAGCCGGACTCGACGTGCGCGCGCGTCAGCAAGAGCGTATGGGGATATACATACCAGCCCGGCGACTTATCGCTTATTAGCCGTGAGCGCGCGGTACATCGATAAGCGGCAATCGATATACGGCCGAGCTGGTGCCTGTGCAAGTTCTGGAGAGAGGCGCGGTATGCGAGATGTTGGGAGGTGGTTGTGCGCAGGGAGGATGGTGTGTTTTTTGAGAGATAAGGTTGGGTGAGGGGAAAATGGTAAGAGGGATGGGGTAAGTTGGAAAAATATTGGCTGGATTTGTGTCACTGTTGTCAAATAATGATGAAATGTGAGGTTGTAGAATGTTGGATGTGATGGAAGATGAATTTAGTCGTTCGTTTGTTTCGGGGAACAGGTTTGTCAAAATAGTGATTAATAAAGTTAAGCTTGTTTTTGAGTTACTGTCGCTGTAGTAATTTTAGTAGTATGGAGAAACACTAATAGTAAAAAAGCCTTTTATAATAGTCTATCCTCGAGGCTATCTATATAGAAAATATTTCATCATTTTTGTAATTTGGAGATAAGAGTGAAAATTAGACAAATTCCAAGTCTACATGTATGCAGGACAAAATAAATAAGTACAGTAATACATAAGAACACAAATATTAGGTAATACAAACAAGTAATAAAATTAGAATCAGAAAAGTATACATGGGATTGATTTTTGTATTATTATTAACCATGCTAATTTTATAAGTCATTGAAAATCTTAATTTAGTCTTAATAATGATGGAATTAGCGTTGAAATATTCGTGGCTTATCTTAAAGTTATCATTTAAATAATTTTATTGAATAAATAATGTTGTTATGATAATTAAAATATTCAAATAGTAGTAATTTTCGTTATTAAAAAACTACGTTTTGCGTCCAATTGAATATTCGAAATCAAATGGGTACCAATCGATTGGAATAAATTAAAAGAAAATCAATTGATCATTTCGAAAATATTAATAATGACTTATACGTTAATTACGTACTGCGTGTTATTTTAAAAGTCATTATGATGATTGCATATATATGCAGAAATGCTTTCAAACCTTATCGATATGTAAATAAATTTAAGTAAGATTTATCTTAGACCATTTAAAATTGATAAGATTCATTGCAATTAGGTGAAAGTAACTGAATATGCTAAAACACTTTTTGACCTATAAAAACATAAAAATAAGCAGAAAATTGTAAATAAATATATTTTTCGTAATTTCAAACATAAATCTTCACAATTATTAACAACATTAATAAAAACCTTCTTTCATACCCCTAAAAAGCTCTAGGCAAAAAGATACACGCACAAATAGATGTTCTCTAATCATAAATAAATGCAAGAGTAGGCTTTCCCAGCGCACTCAATTCACTTAATCACACTAAAACTACCATTCGCTCCATCCCAATAAATATCAGAATTACAAGATTTCATTAAGCCCGTAATAAAAACCAGCAACGACCAATTACAGTTATTAGAAAATTCATTTCCGTATCAATATTCGATAAAACCAGTCCGGCCTCCCGATTTTTCCAATCATCACCTCCCCAACACCAACAAGAAAGCACGCTCGAGTAGCTCCACGCCGGATCATTACGCGATCCCGGCGTCTCTCCGCTTTTACAAATAAAACTGCCGCATCGCGGCGCGATCGAGCAAAATTAAGACCGATTGACAACGACTCCAGCCGTCTGGCTCAATTTTTTTCCCCTCATTTTAAACGTAAAACCCACCTCGCCGGAGAGGCGCTATACACTCGCGGAAGGCGCCGCCTGGCGCGCTCGGAAATAAAAGTGCGAGGGGGCATCATTACGGTTTGGCTTTTAAAAATAAGCAGACTCGCGCAAAATTGATAGCGTCTCGAGGTCCGCGCGCTCGCCTGGCCTTCACCCACTTAGATTTTGTTTATGCAAAACGCGCGTATAGGACACTGTAATGTTCCGCAAAAAGTGTCGATTCGCGTTGCGTGGGTGGGAAAAAATTTCAAGGTGCTGTATGTATACAGCGAGCGGGTATGGGCGGGATGAATTATTGGGTTATTAGCGGACGGCCGACGCTTTTCTTGTATATGCGGAATATTTATCGCTGGATATTTTTGAGATCGGCGTGAGCTTGGGATGAGAGCTTTTAATAACGAAGGAATTTGCTGAGCGGCGAGCCTTATAAGGTTGGAAATTGGTAATCAATAAAACATTGGTGATTGAAAGTTTTGTAAAATGTGCAGTAAATGTATTGAAAATTAATAGAAATCTTAGTTACTGTACGCAGAACTTTTGACGTAGTTTTTATTTAATGTATTGCATAATAGCATAAATGAAGTATACATTTATTCTTATATAGGAGCAGTATTCTTATATGCAGTTAATAAAACGAAAGAATGAGATTCTTTGAATATCAGGCCGCATTGTGATGTATACGTCAGTGAGTCAAGAAATTGCCTGTTTTATTAAAAATAGTTCTATACAATATTTGGAAATCTTAGGTTCGTACGTGTTTAATTTATTAAAAATGATGTGCTATAAGTTTTATACTGCAGGAAACTATATTCTTTATTTTGTAGTTCAAGTTTGCAACTATATTTTATTCAAGTAGTAAGAGTTTTTTGATAATTCAAAGTAAAAATTTGCATTTACTGATAACTTTTATTTTTATAAGTTTAAATCTGTAAATGATTGTAATGATTTATTCATATTGAGTAATTGTAAAATTTTTACTCTAATTAGTTCTAATTCTTCAAATTTAGTAAGCCCTAAATAGGCACTAACTAGAACCTAAATAACAACTAAAACTAAATCAATAACCTAATTAGCTCCTAACTAAATCCTACTTAATTTTCTGATCGCGTAACGGCAAGCCCTCACCGCAACTCATCTCCAAAACCATTAAAAACGCCGACCCGTTACACATCCCACTCCGCGTTTTCGGCAAGCCACTAATTCAAAACTTTTTTTCAACCTCGATTACAACCTCCGAAATTCCCAACTCCGTCAAAAAAAAGCCGGTATCCCAGCGGCGAACCATCGATATCCCGCAAGCCCCTCGCACCGAGCCCATTAATTATCCAGTCGCGTATATATCCGCGCTCTCGACGAAAAAGCGCCGATTCGGTCGCGCTGCCAGCTTCGTTCCCATAGCCCATCGGTTCCCCGAAACTCGCGCCGCTAATTAAGCGCGCCTCGTCGCCCCGCGCGTTGGGTTATTTTCCCGTATAACCAGGCTGCCTGGTATATATACGTACACACGAGGAGGTGTCCGTCTCTAGCTCTGCAAGATGGGCAGATCTCGCTGACGCGACGAGCGATGAACTTTCGCTCTCTCTTGGTTATGTGGAGAGAAAGCGCGAGGTCTTGGATTTTTGCTTCGTTTTTTTGGAAGGAGGTTTCGTAGACGGGAGGAATGCGCCTCGGTTTTCGCGGAATAGTCGGAGAGATTAGTGGAGCGCGGTTTAATCGCTGCGATGCTTGAGTTGAGCAGGATTTTTTTTCGGTTCGAGTAAGGCGATTGATTAGGATTGGTTTTCTTTTGTAGCGGTTTCTTTTGTTGTGTTTTTATGCATATTGTATGCTAACCGGGGTCTCGATATTATCATTTTATTTAAATAATTGAAAATTGCAGTGTTATTTACGCAGTACGCCCAATTAAGTGTATTGATCAAACACAAACACTCGAAAATCCAACAATATCCGAAACATTATCAAGTAAAATCAGCACACCCAACGCGCAAATTACCCAGACGTCGACTACATCCACCAAGCCGAACGTGGCTCGCGCAGCTGGCGCTTTCATTAAATCCTTCTACGTCACTGAGCCCTCATGTTTATTGAAAATCCAATCTTTAAAAAGCTCTCAGCCCTCTCGAGCTCCAGCAGACATCCCAATTCAAAGGCGCTCGCACAATGCTGGGAATATCGACGAACCTGAGCTTCGGCAAGGCTCGCATCAGAAATAAACCAATTCACAAAACGAGCAACAAAAAAACGCGCGCGAGAAAGAAGGCAGAAGCGCCGCAAGCTCGATCGAAGCGGAAAAAGAAAGCTTGCACGCGCGCGAAAGAACAAACAAACGAGGGACGAGCGCCGCGTGGAATAGAAAAGTCGGGCGAGTCAAAGGGAAGAAGAGGCGCGTGCTGGATTTATTCCGGAATAAATACAGCGGGGGCCAATTTTAGCTATCCCCTCCAGCGCGTGAAAATAATGTATTGCTAACCGTCCGCTGCTTTTCCGTGTGTGTACGCGCTCGTGCGCGGCCTTCGTTTCATGGGACGTTGGTGGAGGCCTTCGGGCGATGATCGCGGACTGGTCGATCGCTCGGCGTTTTGGTTGTGACGATCGAAGGGCGGCTTTATTGCCTCTTACTCAATCGCTGCACGGGCGCGTCTTATTTTTTTCTTATTTTCGCTCGGAGCGTGTATTTTCTCCCGACGGGGAGTTATTTTCGCGAGCGACTTCGCGTTGAAGGGTTTATATTTAGGCGCGAGTATCAATTGATGCTCTCGACGGTAGTATTCTTGAGATGTGGCGATTTTTTTTTTTTGAGTGAGATGGCGCAGGTAACCTTCGCTTAAAATAAGCTTGGGGTTTTTTAATGGTGGGCGTTTGCTTTTAATTATAGATTTTATGGTGTTTTGAAGTAGAGCGTGGATGTTTCTTGGGGAAGTTTATGTGAAATATTATTAATTTCCGTCGAGTTAATGGATCGAGCGATCGATAAAAATAGGTGAAGTTTGTTTGGCTACGAGGGAAATAGAAAAATAATAATTGTATTGTCTATATATTGTAGTAAATTTTCTAACTGAATTATATAAACAAAAGATCTCTATGGATTTTCCGACTTCTTCTTGAGAAGAAAAAAGAAGTCCCTTACCAGAATCTCGAACCGGCAACTATATTATATATACGGATACACATGTTTATGATAGTAAAATTTCATTCTCATGACAGTTCGTTTCCTCAATACTGCTATCTCAACTGTATCACGAAACGTATGATTGAATGATCGTTTCACGGAAATGAAAGAATATAGATAGGAAATAGTTTGGATGACAGCAGCATCCGCTGACTTGACTTGTCACCTTCAGATGATGACTTTTTCACAATTATATATTTTCCGTTAAATCAGCATTGAGCTGCTCATTCAAATGTCGATCACTTGGAAAAAGTCGCAGACCCAGCGTTCAAAACACGAACCTGTCAAGGCAATGGCTGAAAGGGTTGACGATAAATAAATATATGACGAGAATTCATAAAACTGGTTTTATTTGAAAAATTTACTGTCGAATCAATCGGCTTTTCTCTGGGATTAGAAAGATACGTCGGCGCACGCTCCATTGAGCAAAGTTCGCTGAAAAAAAGCTTTCATCGATCGGACACCTATAGAGCGTTTGAAACGTAGTGATATTTATGACATTGTTTGGAACGCTAATGGTGATTTAGGTCATATGCCACAGCGAGTAAACTGCTTTTTTTAGAATCATAAAGTTTCTCTGTTGACATGATTAAAATAAAAATCTATGTCGTTCTGAAACTACAGTTTTCACGTGACTCTGTGTATTGTGAACATTGATGGATAGATGAAGTAACGAACTCCTACTTTGAGTTTTAAAAGAATACAATAACTGCTAAAAAAATGCTGGATTGTATAGTAGTTCGTTTCAGTATAATAAATAACGTACCGTTTTATAATATTTATAACAATTACATCTGACTTCTATAAATCTGCCCGTAAAGTCTTTTGATCTGTACAAAACCGACTGTCACAAGGATCACAAATTCCACCGCATTCTAGGCTTTAATAACTGTTTCAACTGACATATCAGTATCGGCAGCAAAGGCTCCGTTTACAACAACCACCGAAACTTCCGTGCTTCTTGCACCGCGAACAGCAAAAACAAACAAAAGCAGAAGGATACACGTAACGCAATGCCGAAAACCACGAAGTTATGGCATTGAGAACACGTGTTTCACGTGTGTCCCATCGTGACGCAAGCCCCAGAGAGCCAGCAAGTCTCGCGAGCGGTGAAATGAAAAAGAAAAAAAAGAGCAGCGGCACGACGTCTCCCGATGCTGTCGGCATCCTATTTATGTTTAGTCATTGCCAAGCTCGGGGCATCACAACGCGTCTCGCATAATGTAAAGCTTGCTCTCGTTGTATCTTTCAATTCAAGTTCGGTTGAGACTTTCGATGGCCAGGATCGACGGACGATTTGTTCAACAATTGGTGAGTATCGAGAGGCTGCTGTTAAGTTTGTTTTGCGGTTAAGATCCGGGATTGTTTTTCTTTTCTGGTTGGGGAATAAAGCTATTTTGGCTGGTGTATGAGACTGGTTCCTGGCTTGTAATTTTTAGGTACTTATGAATTCGTAGAAATTTGATTTGTTAACGGTATAGTCATCTTGGTCTTTTAGTCTCAATCTTGAATGTTCCTTTTTTTAATCAGCCATTGATAACTAGATTGTTTATTATAAATTTAATCGTAACAACTTATTAGACCCCAATAAAGGTCTTTAGAAGAGCTAACGAAATTTCATAAATTAGAGGTAACCAATTAAATTTCTACTTGTTATACTCTATACATTAACATTAACTGAAATTGAACCCAAATAGCTGAAAACAACGTTAACACCCAAACATAGAAAAGCGCAGCTTACCAAAACACTGACCGGCAAAAAAGAACGATCGAAAAGGGTCAAACAAAGCCAAGCAAGACCCTGACAATGTATCACCACCCGACGCTACATCCACCGAGTTTCGCAATTCCAACAATGCGCGTTTTCATATTATGCCACCAGCGCTCATTGTTCGCATCGATGAAAAAAAAGAGAGAACGAGAAAAGAAAAAAAAAAGAAATCTCGGTGTCGACCATCGTCCCTTCTATTAATAGACCCATTGTACTGTCCCTCCGACAAACGAAATATGAACAAAATAAAACTGGCACTCTCTTCGTGCGCGCTTACATAACCCGCCAATACGCGACGCTCAGAGCCACAGTTCGATATATCGGTGTTTCTTGCGCCGAGCAGATTTCTGCGCTCCAGTGATTTTCGAGCCCTGGCCAGCCGTGCGGACGAACAATGCTCGTTTTTGTGGGTACTATGTAGCCGAAAATGGAGCGCATGAGGTTTCGATCGGGAGCTGGCTAAGGTTGTTTATGTAGTGGCGATTGAGTGATTTTTGGAGCTGGCAATGGCTTTGATCCTTCGAAAAAAATTTTTAATCGGGGGAACGCAGAAATGGAGCAGGAATATTAAAGTGAGTAAAGCGCTTCGTTACAAAGTTTCAGTAGCGAAGATTAGAGTATTAAAAATGACGTTTCTCTTAGCGCTCTCTTTATAACAGATGAATTTCACTTTAAACTTTCTCGGTTGAACTTCACACCTTAACTTCCAGATGTGACGGCTCATCTTGAATCCGAGTCTGCAGAAGTGAAATATTATTCCATTCAGAAGCTACTCTCTTACATCGAAAAATCCAATCTAAAGCTGGCAATCGTCCGATCTAACCCGGAGAATTTCGCGTCTACGCTCATTAATCACGCGCGAATTTCGAAAACCGCAGCGAAACTTTTACTCTAGAAATTTTAGAGAGTATCCAGCAGCAGAGCCAGCTTTCATTCTGGACGAGAAAAAAAGCTACACTGTCACTCACAGGCGAAACGTCCACGCCAGGCTCTGAGCGCACTGCATGTAGGCAAATCTGGCACTCGAACGTTATGCGCCGCAATTTCGCGAGGTATCAAAGGGCCCGGCGATTGAGAAACAGCAAAGGCCCTTGCGCCTCGATCAAGCGACGTCCGCTGCAGAAGTACATAACTGGCTGGTTCGATTCTCCTGCGGGTAATGTATAACGGAGGTGGATTGCTAAGAGCGATGATGAGCTGATTTTTGGGAATTTACTTTTTATATGTAAGGCTTGTTGTTCCATAAAAAAAAATTCGTAAAAATTTAGAAGTCATAGAAAGATGAATTACTATTACAAATACATTAAAATATTTTGATTCTTTTTACCATTTGTAATTTATTTATAGTATAGTAATAATTGATAATATTACTATAATGTTCATTTAGTAAAATAAAATTTTGTTGTAGAAACAATAATGCTTTCAGTGATTGTTACCAGACACATATTAACGACAATAATTCTCAATATTTATTTTTCAATCTGCTTTACGATGAGTGAGGGAGATTAGAAAAAAAAATTATAGTGCTCACCGTTGGGAGTCTCGGTAGTCGGGAATGGAAGAAAACGATAAGGCAAAATTCAGGGGATTTGAGATAGAGAAACTACCGGGTAGAAGGTATTTATACAGGCTTTAACGTCACCGAAGATCTAAATCTTACGAGCACGAAACAGACCACCAACCGTCTAATCCTCAGCTCTGAAAACGAGACGCGTCTGGATGGGTTTACAGATGTCACGATAAATTTTTCAACTTTGTCCCGCTAATTGAAAATTTTATAAAAATAACAAAATAGAAAAACCTCAAGTTTAACGAACTTTTATTTTTTAAATAACTAAATCGAAATTAATGTTAAAAGCCAGAAACAGTAAACGGCGTGTTTCGCAAAATCCGTAATAACAAAGATTTTCATTAAAAAAAAAGCGCTTCCTCCGCTTACCGATAAATTCGCTGAAAAGTGTAAATATAATAACGCCCCGCGCTCCTCGCGCTCTTCTTTCAAAGAAGCAACTTATCACCCAGCTAGCAGCGCTTAATTTATCTTTGCGCGAGCGCTTCTAAAGTTTCAAAGGAACGATAAAAAACAGGACCGAGCTCGCTCTCTCGCGCGTTTGCAAAACGAAGAAGAAGCAAAAAAAATAGCGAGAAATCAAAGAGAAAAAAGCGAGGCAAAATAAAAAAGAAAGAAACCAGCGAGAAGTAAGAAAAGCGTTAATTTCAGCTAATTAGCAATTAATTACGGCGCTTGGCGCTCTGTGTATATAAATGCTATACAGCTTTCCACTCACCTTCGTACATCTGGGCGTACTGGGGGAAGCCGGCGGCTCGCAGCCACTTGCACGCCTCCTGAGCTTCGATTTCTGCAAAAGAAGAAGCAGAGAGGAGTTCGAGATTAATGGCCTGACGAGAGAGAAGGAGAGAGAGCTTCTCTCTGTGAGGATGTATAGCGCCTGCTATGGAGCAAGCGAGCGCACGCACGCATGCACAATTAAACTTATAGGTGTGCTCACGCACACAATTAAAGGGACCAATACACGCGAACGCGGATACGCGCAAATGGGAAGAAATATGGGGGGAGATTACGAGCGCGGCTTCCGCGTATGGGTCAAGTCACGCACGCGGTTGTCGAAGAGGGAGTTGGGTATCGCGGGGGCTCGATAGGGGATAGTTTTTGAAAAAGGGTTGGGGATTAACAGTAATATGGGGTTTTCGGATCGGTTTAGATATTTTTTTAAATAATAATTGCGTTATGGTTGAACAAAGTTAGAACCTCACCTGATGTTCAGTTTTATGAAATTAATTATGATTTCTAATTATTATATATGGCCACACGCTATTATAAATAAAAATCTGTAAATAAAGTCTTATTCAATTAAAAAATTTTAAAACAGTACTTTATATTAAATCCATCCGATAAAACCACCATAAATTATCTTTTCCAAAAAAATAACGTTAAATACGCTGCCCAGCTGCGGAACCCACTTACCAGCTCGCGTCCGAGGCGAACACGAAATTCGGAAAGGGACAAGTCGCGCCATAAATCGCATTCGGTTCCCGGGCGCGATCATAAAAAGCCGGGACTCTCATTTCGTGGGAGTCGATCTCCGCGCGAATGGGATTATAATAAAGAGGATGAAAAATGAGGGGCGGCGGCGACGAAGCTGCCCGTGTTCTCTGTCCCTCTAATGATGATCGATTGCGGTCCGAGCGCTGCCAGGACAAGCGCGCATAACCGATCGATTTTTCGCGACTCGCGTTAATCGGTTGCTATATATATGCAGCCGTGCGCACGGCGAATCGCTGCCTGCGCTTTTACAAATTCAGGCGCGGGCTCTTGATGTGCTAAGATGGGGGCAATTATGAAAGTGGTTGGGTAATAGGTAGGTGATAAGCGTATGGGGAGGCGTATTTTGTTTCTTTTGTTTTTGTTTAATGGATAGAGGTGTGCGACGCGTTTCGGTTTTATTTTTTATTTTTTTAGAAGGATGAAGTTGAAGGTTTATTTTGGACGTTATTTATGTTAAACTTTGTAATTGTTATATAAGAAAAATTATTTTTAATTTAAAAATATACACTATCAAACATTAAATTCTGTGAATAATGGTTATTCATTTCGAGATTTTATGGTTAAAATTAATGTTCTGCAAGTAACCGCATAAAGAGCCACTTTACATTTAAAGATGTACTTTAGCCCGGCGCGCCACTAGTGCTCGAGTCGCGATAATCGGTCGCCGCGAGAAAATTGTTTCTTGATGTCTCAACCGACAATTTTGCCCTAGTTGCCGCATAATGAAACTTGGAAATTCAAATGCTTGAAATTCAAAAGACACGATGAGAGCTTGCGGCTAGGATTCAATGCAATGCTGGCTTGTGAAACGGTGCGGGTGTGCTGTTTTTTCTACAGAATTTATACATAGGCTGTTCCTACTATTTGCGCAATAAAGCTAAAATCTTTTAGCTGAATATCGTACTAAAATTTTATCTTTCCGATGGATTCTCACGAATTCAAGCTTGTCCTATAAAAAAAAAGTTTCTTATTCACACCTTTATGAAATGTAAACATTTTCATCGCACATCCAAACCATACAACAACACCACTGTCCCCTAAAAATTCTTCGCAAATACACCTACTACACTAAGCCCACTAAAATTCCCTCTTGGAGCGCATCGCTAAAAACCGCATAACCGCAACATTCTCACTCCGTAATCCCCGGCTCCCTCGTAAAATATTTTCCTCGATAAAGTAAAATAGCCGCCGCGCATCCGCTATTTTTCGCGCGCGCGCAAAATAAATCCCCCCCGAGGGCTAAGTAATTTCGTGCGTAGCTCATTTTTCCGGCTCTCGTGTATACCTGTTTTACGCGGACAAAAAAAAAGGAGCGTTGCGTGCGGAAAACGCAGGCAGGATCGAAGACTTATCGTCCGCGTAATTACGTAAGGCGATCCCTTTTATGCCCGGCGTGTATTCATCATCGGATTATCTTATTAAGTTTCACGCTGGCGAGCGCCTCGTCCGTCGCGTTAGCGAGTGTTTCGTCAATGAGGTCGTTAAGAAATCGCCGTTATGCAGGTACGTTTTTTTTTATGAGAGGGCGACTCGCCTGGGAAATGTTCAAGTTGGGATGGAGCAGTGATAAAAGTGTCGAGTGCGGATCAATTGATGGGTTGAGGTGAAGGAGTTGTATTCCGAAGTTTAAGGTTTTTCTTTTGAACTGTGTAACTCGCTTGTGTAATGCTGATAATGGCGTAACGTTTTGGGCGATTGCATTCGAAATTTTCTTTTCTCAAATTTATCTTGAAATCGACGTTTATTACCTGTGATTTTATAAAATTTATTGCAAGCAATAGTTTTTCAGCATCATATTAAAAATTACGTCAGTCAATTATTTTTTTAGCTTGTAATATTTATTTTTTAATATCGCACGCTGTAAATTTTATGATGAATGCGTCTGATTCATTTTTATTGTGATAAGAATCAGAGTTGAATGAAACAAGGTCCACGACCCAAGCTGCTTGTGAGAGAAATCTTGGGAATTGGTTATGCGTGCGAAATGTCGCGAAGTGTCCGGAGAGATTTTGAGAAAAGCCATTTAAGCGGGTAAGCGATGACAGAGACTTTTAGAGTTATTAACACATTATTATGGGAAAAATTAAGACTTTGTTTATTTTACCGCTTAATTTTTTTATGAATTTATTTTATGTTTAATTTAATGCTATAAAAGAATCGTGATGAGACTTAAAAGATGTACACGGATAAGTAAATGTTTAGTGACGTGTTGCGAATTTTTAAGAATAATTTTAAACATTAATATATTTCTAAATTTTATCTGTGGTTATTAGTGTCATTTGAATAATTAAAAAGATTTTGGAAATGAATTAATAACAGCTTTCTAAAATGTTCTTGGACTTGTATCCTGACAAGTTTACAACTAAATTTATTGCATCTTGTGTATTTCCTGACATAAGGAAGAAATATTTTAGCAAAAGCATGCTATTAATAAGAAATTTAATATTTGAGTATTTTATGCACTTCGTATAAAGGCAATTACTGCGATAAATTTTAAAATTATCAAACATCCTAAGCATGTGTAAGTCATTAATTCATTTTAAAAATATTCATTTAGTTCATCCGTCACAGAAATTTTTTTTTTAAAGTGTGTCAAACTTTGAACTCTATATAGACAATTTGACCTAATAAAAATGAATGCTCAATTACTAAAGTCTTTCCTAAATACATTCTTTAAAAAATTGATTACAACCCATTGGTCTTACACCGGAGCACGACGTAATCAATTTTTTTCATCAAAGCTTCGAGTCATTACTCTTAGGGCACAAACTAAACTAATCTCCAGGGCATGAATCACTCGAGGATTTAGAGCCTTAGCTGGAGCAATTCTAAAGAATAACAATCTCAAGATCTGCCGTATATAGAAAATAATACTAAATTTAGTCTTAGTCTTTATCCTTTTTTAGTTCCTTTTCCGTTTCTAAAGAAGTATGTATGTTCATTTACAGGAAAAAATACGCTTAATTTCAAATTTTATTAATCAAATACGCCGACTATCTAATTTTAATTAACAACCTTAAACTTTTCAGCATTTAATAAAACGAAATTCAAATTTCACTCAAAACGTGCTAGAATATCACTAATAACAGCCTTAACAACTTTCAACTAGCCTCAAAATGATGCTAAATTCCTTATCACTCGCATCTCCTTCAATCCAACTAGCCCAGCGCAAAAAAGTCTCAAACTCTCGTAAACACACATTCCCCGTGAATTATAACCCCCGATGAAAATTCGCCAATTAAGCAAAACACATAACCCAAGCGAAAAGTTCCATCCCGACGTCCCAATAATTCAAAAATTTCTCTCCATCCCGTCTCCGTTATTAATTAATCACTCATGGCCACCCGCGTGGCGCTCGCTTAGAATCGCGCGGTAATTATTGTCGCGCGGCGATCGCTCACTCTTAGCCCGCGATAGAAACATCACGGGGTTAAAGCACTTGGCGGAGAAAGTTTTTAGTTTACGATTCGCGCGCGCCGAGGCGAAAGATTTTTCGATCATTCCTTTTTTTCTCTCTCTCCCTCTTTTCTCGCGCGGCGGCTCTGCTTTATGACGTCCTAAATTAAGCGCCGCCGCCGCCGTGATTTACGTAACGAGTTATGAGAATTATTGCGGAAATTAAAATTGTCGCCCAGCGCGTCGGACTGTTATGGATACGCGCGTCTGCGTGAGCATGGTTTGGAAAATCCCGGAAGGATGTAAAGCGGCGCGCATGCGAGGGGACATTGACGTTTATCATTTTAGTGGAGGCTTTTGTGAGATCTGGTTGATAATAATTTTGTTTTGGGTTGTTTATTAATAAGAGCGTGATTGGTTGGCACGATGTAGCATTTATATTCTGCTTTCTAAAATAATAAACTTTAACAGGTGTTAACTTAGGTGTGTTTAGGCCATTCTTTCCCCAAATCCAAGAAATGAAATGGATGTTCAATCGTTCTTCTTTTTCAATGAATCCAAGCTAGGAATCAAACACTTGAAATTTCGTCGTCAATCTATTTTTTCTCTCGCAAATAGTATTTCCGTCGCTCGTAAAATCACATATTCTCCAGATTAATTTTGCAGCGTAAATATAAACCCAGAAACCTTATTTACGCTCGAATAAGCCGACATTAAAGCGCCTAGACCACTAAAATATCTTTATTAACACTAAAAAAGCAAGCCCGCAACTCCGCGCGCGTACCCACTTCTCTCTCCCGCGATCATCTCGATCCTCAAAATATTTACAACTCTCGCGGCGTTTAAAACGCGGAAGATAATACAACGCAAGGCGCATCGCCGCCGCGCGTTTGCATAACCGTCCTCTCTAATATAAACCGAAAAGAGCGTGCCGCGATATACATATATATATCGCCTTGAAGTCAGCGAGAGAGCGCGAGCGGCTCTTTTACCTGTGCAATAGAAACGTACGAGCTCTCGTAAATCCATTCAAGGTTCCGCAAGCCGCGCGCGGAGAGACGAAACGGGTCATGAACGCGGCGAGAGCGCGCCGCGATGGGAGCGTGGAGTGGCTTTTTGAACTAGTGCCGATTTTTAGATATGTTGTGGAGATTGAAATTGAGACGGTTTTTTGGAGGTTTGGATTAGTTTTTGTCAGTTGTGAGTGACGAGGGGAAGCTGGCGTCGAGAGAGCGGTGCTTTAGGTTTTGGAGAGGATGTTTGCTTTGAATTGAATGGTTTTATTTTATATTTGAGATGTAAATGGCTGAATTTTGTGAATGATTGTTTTTCATAATTTTTCTAATGTTTTTTCGAAGTATAGTATCATTTCTATTGTATATTATAATTAGTTATTTAAAGTAGTTTCAAGAGATTTGGTTAGCAAATCTAGAAATGATCTGACTAATGCTGTGATGTTTGAATAAATCATACGAAGTAGAAAAGTGGTTTTGACAATCATACCATCCTGAACAATCAAAATACATGAATATGTAAAAATTTTAATATGAATTTTAAACGATAGCATATATATTAATATTCTGAAAAATGACTAGATGTCAACTGTAAATGTTTTCATAGTTAAAGAAAAATAAGGTAAGACGACAAGGTCATGGATTTACAAGTTTATAATTTCAAAAATTAACAAGACTATTATCCCACTATCCTATTATCATATTTCTATTATATTATAGAAATATGAAATCATTAATATTTAAGCATATTTTAATATTTATTAATTATATAAATATCTAGATATGATATTTGAACTTGAAGCTACTTTCACTTAAGGATAACACAACCTAATACTAAAGATGCTCCCACTGCCTTCTTAAAACATTATGCATTAATTTTTTTCTCAGAGAAAAGATAAGAATAAAAAAACATTTTTACAAAAACGAAAGGTACGATCCAGACAAGATTGGTCGATGTTGACCTTTTTATAGAAACGTGTCGAGAGCGAAAATAGCTCCAGGATACACGAATACATTAAGAGAAAAAGTGCTGAAAAAATGAAGATCGGAATCGACCATAAAGAAAATGTATAATAATTCCGCCTTAAAAAGGTGTAATTAACGTTTTACGTAAGGTCATTGCAGCACGGAAATGGAGTATCTGCATTTTTGGTATACGTCAAAAGAGAAGTCGCGATGAAATCTCAGGAAAAAAGCAAAGCTAAAAATCGTAAATAATATTTATCATCGGCAGTCAACCTCCCTGCTTCCTTACGCAACATAAATAAAACGCGCTCTGCACAGGATTGTTACGAGAGCCGTGTATAATATCGCTTCCACGTGGAAAAAGAAGAAAATCACAGTTTACACAACTAATTCAATATTTATGTTTGCAAATAGAGTAAACTCTAATAGTCCGAGGCGATAAAATCAGGGGCTCTCCATATTTAAATTTCAAATCCCGACACCAAGATCGGCCATAGAGAGAATTCAAATATTGTCGACCGTCGATCTCCATAATCCGCGCAAAAGCCCGGACCGATGATGCAATTGGCATATATGCGGCCATTTTCAATACAAGCTTTTATGATTTCCATCAGGTCAGAAACACGTAGCGTGAAAAATCTCACCGAAAAGGCTGGAGAAAAATCGACCCTGAGCGTAATGTTCGCAGGCGAGCTGCTCTTTGTTCGGGAATTAATTCAGACTGGCAGGTCGGCCATTATGGTATTTCGAAACTTTAAATTTTGGTTAGTTTGAAAGTCGGATTCGGTGCTCGTCTGGACTAAAAAAACACGGCGAGATGACGTCGTTACGTAATAGTTTTTTTCGCGAGAAGTGATGTATTTGAAAGTCGGCTGATCCGAAATACAGATTGCTTTCGGAAAGAAATATCAGTTTCTTTTATGTTGTCTTCGGCGAGCTGAATCATGAAAACTTTATGGACGAATGCATCAAAATTTAAATGGGTAAAATAAATATTTCATCAAAATCATCCAAATACTGCAGGGATCTTTGTTAAGTTTTTTTGTGACTTTACAAATTCTATAAATTATTAAATTTTCATACGGACCTTAATACACGATAAAAGGAAAATAAAAGGTTTTATTCATAAAAAAATCAAGCGCTTTCCATATTGTCTGTGTTACATCTATTAAATTGTTGCAGCCAAGTGAATTTTTTAATTAAATTTTATTGGAAAAAATTTTATTTTATAGTTTCTTTAAATTGGCTATCTGTTTTAATCCGAATAAAAAACAATTAGTAAGATCGAAACATTTTAGCGTGCTATCGGGGAAACAAGGAATAAATGTTATAGCAACTGCTTTGATTTTTAATCAAATTAACGGTAACAATTCGTTTCAAACAAACCATCGCCTATTCCTAAACAATCCTCCCTAAAAATCCACCGCAAACAACCACCCAACCAAAAAGTCAAATGCAAATCAATTTCAATTCTCTCCCAGGAAAGCTACTCGATCCTAATGAACGTAACCCCCAGCAAAAACCCATCAAACAACTCCGAGCCCCATTTTCAAAAACTCGCTCGAAAGCGTCTCGCTAACGAGCCAACATATCCCTTGCACCTCTTGCCCGATTAAACTGCGCGCGATCTCGTACACCACGGAGAGCTACAACCGGTAGTGGTCGTAGCCCTTCGCCGAAAAAAGAGCGTCTCGTCGATCGGAGAACGCTGACCCGTGAGATAATGGCTCTCGCCACGGTAGCTCGCGTAGGCGTGCGCGCATTGCGGAGTGTATACCTCCACTCGAAGGCTCCTCTCGCGCGGAATGAACGACGAAGTTTCGCAAGCAGTTTGCGTAATCTAGGTAGAGAAACGAGGATGGAGAGGATAGATCGTGGAGGAACGTTGTCGAGTGCGTTTGTTATTATTCGGGCAATTACCGGTCGATTAGGGCTCGCCGGAGCGTTAATGGTTCCGAGAACGTGTTGGCTGGAAAGGCTTTGAATGATTTGAAATTGAAATTTACGCGGGAGGATGGTAGTAGGGGATTATTAGTGGTCGAGGGAGAATTTGAAAATCTAGTGAGTTGTGAATAGGCTTGTGTACGGTTGTTGGAACGGTTGTTCATTAGATAAGTTTTGGTTTGAATTCACTGCAAATTATAGGATCAAACCCTAGCAGAAATGATTCCATTTAATGGATAGTTAATCCCTAGTGAAAATTAATTCAATAATAGTATTAAGAAACAGTTATTGACCATTTTAAATGGATAAATTTCTAACGGGAAAGTAAACTGTTTAATTATTGACATTGTGTATCGGAACTTAGTTAGGCCCTAATTAGGTACCGATCAAAGTATGATCAAGCTTAACAAATCAAATATCTACATAGAATATGCTAACAAATCTTACTTTCAAAACAACTTGGAACACTCCGCACTACAACAATATTATCCGAATGTATCATACGACAGCCTCCGCGCGAAACACGTTTTGACCCAATCAGATGCGTAGCCCAACAATCGCGATTACGCGCCCGCCGCGTAGACGGAATTGAAAAGGATTTATTGAGCCGTCTATCTTGTCCGAGAAACAAGGAGAGCCTGACACCATCATTTTTACTACTAAACATCGCTTCTCTCTAAATTAATATAAAAAGCCTGTATATCGCAACGTACTCCGCCGCCTCATCAGAGCCACCTTATTACTCACCCATACACCTACCTACATACATCTGTACACTCTCGCACAGGAGCTTGCAAATCCATAGTCGAATATACACACTCGGCGTTCGCGCGATTTATTGCGTTACTTTCTAACGATGATGATTGTATGAGCGCGATTCGCGCGACTAGAAAGAATTTTAATTTGTTTTCGTGTTCGTCGAGCGCGCGTTTCTTTTGTACAGCGTGTCGCAACTGGGGCCCGATGTCGGTATTCGCTTTTCTCTCTCAAGGCGCGAGCGAGAGAGCTGCGGGTACCTTTAATGGGGTGCACTTTGGATTTCAAGTCGCGCGCGAGTGCCTACGAGCTCAGTCGCGACTGCGTGTAATGCAAATCGTTTCCTGCTCCGGCATTTTTCCGGAGGCCCGCGCGCGGCGCGGCTCTCTCGGCAAAAACATTGTTTTTGAAGAGAAAGTAGAGCTTGTTCGGGCGCATTCGAATGATTTATAATTTTTAGATTTTTAAGAAGGAGGACGTGCACACGTACGGCCACTCGCGCGTGCTGCTGCTTTTATTCTGCGGAGCGGTTTTATTTTTCAGGCGGGAGTAGTTTTATTGATGGGAGAAAGGTTTTGCTGGAAATTCAAGGATGTGTGTGCTTTGACGAAGCTCGCAGTCTCGAAAGGAAAGTCTGTGTATTCTCGGGCCGACCAAGTCAATCTTTTTTGCGACGTGACCCGATTAAAATGAGGAAAACGTCCGCTGCACGTATTTCCCGGCGGCGAAATAATTTTTGTTATTGCAGACAAAAAGGTGCATCTGTCAATATCGATGCGAACTTGGCCCTGAAGTGAAGGGAAACCGATACGAGTTTGCAAAACAATCCCACGGTATTCCCGGTCCAGTATTTCTGACGGAGAGTTTTGGGCGTGAGACGGCTCTCGAAAAGCAGCGATAAATGAAGGATCCTCGAAGAAGCCGTGACCTACTCCAACGCTACGGTGAGCAACTAATTCTCGCGTCATTTTTCGACCGAAATATTCTGTCGGCTCGTTCTCGAATTACTTCCATCTCTCGCGCGTCGTCTATCTGTCAGGTACCGAAAGTCTTTTTTTTCTCATTTTCTGCTTTGTTCCAGTGATGTTTTGACGAAAGCGATTGCTCAAATCATGTCTAAATCGGTTAATTTTAGTCAAAGGCTGTATTGAATTAGCGCTATATCTTTTCTTACAGAATGAAAAAAGGACTGGTAGTTTCATAGATGCGTGTCAAAATAATCGTAATAATATTCTATTTTCAAAGTTTTGAATCAAAACATAACTCACATAGCTTTTAAAAATATACATTTCAAAAATAAACAAACGATCCGTCACCAAAGCAATAATCGCGCTATCGATCGACATGATAAAAATCTCGAGGTGTGAGTAATTGGCAACTCTTCCGGCGCAGCGCGATATCAGGCAGACGAAAAAATGAGACTGACTTTTCCATTTGCATATGTCGTTGACTCGATACGTCGATATATCCATACGGGCCGCGCTACAGGCCACCCGCCTGCGGCGATTTTGGCCGCGTTGAAAATTCGAATGGCGCCCTGCGACGACTGACGTCTCTGTTGGAGTTGAAACACTGAACCCTCGTCAATTTCGACAGTGTTAATCGAGATGCTTGAGATGTTTTAATTAGGCGAGTTTTCTGTGGAGGAAATAGGTTTAAACTATGGGATATTCATAGGAAAGTTATAGGAAAGAAATTGCATAATGTCAAAGAAAAAAACAAAGGACAATTTTTTCCATAATGATTGAAAAATGGTAATTATTCATTTTATGTTAGAAGTTAACATATAACGAAGTTGTTTAAAGTTTAACTTTTGACATTTGACATACATAGGACGTTATGTAAAGTGGTAAAAGTATTGAAATCTGATAAGTTTTTTCGTCGAAAACTTTCTATTTAATCAACTTAAAATATTATCAGATCTGCAAATCATGAATACGTTTTTATTTTGACTCTAGAATGTATTAAGATTGATTCAGGCCAATAAAAAATATGCCTTAAGGCTGAAACGGACAAGAAATATTGTTTATTAAACCTTTCAAAAAACGTTCACAATTTTCATAAAAATATAATGCATAGATATAGATAGAAATTTCAGTGACAAAGATTAGAGTTTCTCCTCGCTCAAAACAACTATAACAACGATCTCACCCCGCCATAATTCCATCAACAAACCACCAGAGCACAAAACGAAAATCAAGTCGAATCGTAATTGCAACTTGTTACCGGACACAATGAGCCGCTCATTTAACGTAAATGAAGACACAAACCTGCAGGAATGCTCCGCCACTCCAAAAAAGGAGAACCGAAGAGAAAAAAAGCGACGTCAGGGTTAAATCGCACGGAGAAAGAGGACAGGAGGTAACTGCGGAGAAAGAGAGGATAAAATACGCATGCATGCAGATGCGATGTGTGCCCAGCATCCGCCCCGCGCGAATGCAAATGAAGTTTCACGCTTAAGTGCCTCAAATTACGTAGCGTGGCCCGCATACAATGGTGTATCTACATATAGGTACAATGGACGAACGTACGTACTCGTTCGAATGATAGCTTTAATTGTCGGTGCGAGAGGGAGAGAATCCTTTGAGGATGATATCTTTCGAGAAAGCGAGAACTGGGGCCCCGCAGTTTCTCTTTTGCAGAGTTGTTTTGGTAACAGTAGAAGATAGTTTGCATAGAAGTCTAAAGTGATAGAGTCGATTAGAAGTAAGGGTTTATATGCACAAATTACCTTTGTTCATTTGGCTGCTTGAGCTTTTTGTTCTTTTTTAATGTTAGCGATGTGGAAATCTACTGTGGATATCGATAAATATATTTCAGTTCAGTTGATACTGATATCTAAAAGTAATTAATGATAGAAGACGTAGTGAAGATATGATTTGATTATACCAGTGTCGTGAAATATTGAGAACAAAAGAATGAAACTATAAGTGACATTTAATTTGATCACAAACAGAATGTACTTTCTTAATCAAATATTACACCATTAGTACAATACACAATCGGTAAAACCCAAATAATGACTTTTAACCTTGTCTGGCGGAGCCCAGACAATGACTTTTGTATTTGAATGTGAAAGTTCATTATTTAGACTATAAAGTTATTGCGTCACTTCTTACAGATCCTATTCATCTTTTTTTACAATAGCTTTCTTACTTTTGGCATTATCATATACAAGAAGGTATTAGAATCACTCAATTCTTTTTTAATTTTAGCAAAATATTTTTCTTCAGTAGAATTTGCATCATTTTTAGTTAGAATTATCTTTTGCTTGTTCAGCATTGCTGTCTACTTTTGTCAATTAACAAGAAAAAAATAGAAGAATACGTAGATTCAATGTTAGATATAAGCGAGTTTGGAGAAAATAATGAGAAGGATAGCTACGCAAGGTGGAATAAATGTGCAAGGGAATTCAAGGCGGTTGGTGGAGTTTCCACCCACGGAGAAAATAACAGATTGATAGTATTATGCACGAAGCCTGGAAAAGCCTATTAAAAAACGCCATGTATGAAGGCGCGTGGGTGGCTAACAGCGGAGAAACAAACGAGGAAGAAGGAGCGAGGAAGTATGTATAATGCCGGAAAAATTGACGGACGTGTATACAGGACGATGAAAAAGTGTGCGCGGAGTGACGTCGAAAAACAAAGTACCAAGGATTCATTCTACTTCGCGTACAGAAATAGCAATTTTTTAAAATTAATCTTCGACTTGTACGTCTTTAGAAAATTAGTTTGTTCTATTTTTTAAAAAGTTGCGCACTTGCTCTTATTACATTGTAAACTTGTTCGTCCAACGGATTCCGTGCTCGCGGACAAGAGACAACGCGTCTCGGCAATTTTTCATTAAAAAGTTTTATCGCTGGAAACCGTGCCAACTATTTAACGAACTTCCGAACAATACTTCATAGAAGCGAAATGAATCAAGAATCTTCTATAAAAAAAAATTATATACAGCGTTGACGACATCGATAGTTCATTTTCTGTCGCCCCACGTAGAAAATTATTTTCACTCCCTTTCACCGAAAGAGTTTCCCCTCGACACAGACAAAGCAAACGAACGAAAAGAACCCATATCACACGAGATCACCAATGCTTCGCTCCCGCAAAAACAAACGAAATCGCAGAAAATCTTCGTACACGAGAGAGCGGCTCTCCTCGGCGCGTGGGCAGCTCATAATGAGATGAAATATCCTTATAGAACAAAGGTGGAAAAAAGCCCACCCCGGAGGGACAGCATCTCTCCCTTAAAAAAAGGAACGCAAACATCCTCGGGTCGCAGACAATGGCAGGAGAAAGGAGCGGAACGCATATCGGAAGAGGCACCTATATACCTGCCCGCATCGCGTCAAGACATTCGCGTGAGAGAGAGAGGTAGGTAATTATATGGGTGAGAGTGCGTATACGTCGTTAGAGGCTTGTTTAGCCGTTAAATAAACGCTCGGCCGTTTTATGCGCCGATAAAGTCAGGATCGCCGAGACGAATCATTTCTCATTGCGGCCGCGAGCGCGTGCGCAAGCGCGATTAGTAATGGCGTGACGAGAGAAGCCGAGCCGCGGCCCGAGCTCTTATAAATCACGAGCCGAGATCGCGCTCTGTGTATGCGGGAGCCGGCTAGCAGCAGCGGTTCTATTGATGTACGTAATCGCAGTTGCCGGTTATGAAGACTTTCTTGTTGTACTGATTTTTCAGTTCTTTTTTTCTCCTCCGCTGGTGGTTAGTTGATGGAGTGAGCTGTACCGATCGGTGAAGGGTATTGATTGCTTTATTAGAAAAATATTGGCGTCGTTATTATTGTGGCTTTCTGATGAAATTGTCGGAGTTACGCGTGTTAAAATTATTGGAGCAGGAGCGCAAAAGGGGACACGAAGTGGATGAGCAAATGCAGTCGCGGAGAGCGCATAAAAAAGATATTTGTGAGAGATTATAGGTTTGAAATGAAAGTCAGAGGAACAATGCCGAGGCTGTCGGAAGGAACAATGGATCACGCGCTAACTTCGAGCTTTCAAGGATTACCAAACGCGCAAAAGGATTATCAATATCGTTACGCAAGGAGAGAGCATATACACGACTACGGCTTTCAGCGTTACAAGAGCGTATATATCCTCTTGTTGTGTCTGCGGTTACTTGCGACGCGCCATTGACGACTTTACAAATAATCAATTGTCGCGGACCAGTGGACATTGAAAGAAGAAGAAAATCATAGTCTGTATTGTGCGTGGAGCATCAGCGGATATAAAGTTACAAATTAATGAATTGGTGTACTGTATTTTTTTTTTCTTTTGTTTGTTGAGGATCGACTTTCTTTTAAAAATGTAGTTTGATACTTAATTACTACGATATTTATCACTAATTTTAGTAGATTTATAACGGTAAGTTGATATATAAACAATAATACAAATCAAAGAAAAAGAAAAATTTCTTCAAATCATCTAAACGAACGAGAACAGTAATCGTAAAGACTGCATAATTGTATATTATAAAGGCCGACCGTAATGAGAAACTTTTTACAACCTTTTCCAGAACTCGTTACTAAACTACGTACAAAAAAGCCCTCGCCGCAAAACTAGAATCCACCACTAATGCTTCGCTTCAAGAACGCCTAGAGAAACTTTCGCGGAAAGATCAGTGAACCCCTCGCCTACCTCGCTTCCTCCATCCCTACATATGCAAACAGTCATCGACACATGGAAAAGAAATACCTGCCTTACGCGCCAATTTAACATTGTCAGAGCCACACAGTCAATTTTATCAAGTACGGTCAATTTACTTGCACGCGCGCTCGACAACTCCATTTTTATAGCGTGCGACCTTCATTGCTCGGAGCACGAGCAATGCCAACCTGTAGAATGTCTGTTTCTCAGCGGCGCGGAGCTCCTATTGAGAGAACTGGGCCGATGTTTCTCAAAGGGATACGCGCGGAACAATGAACCGCCTCGCGACGGAGGATAATGAGGAATAGATCGAAGTTGGCGTGGGTGGGCATTTTTTTTTAGAGGATCCGCTGAAGATCCGAGGTTTATTTTAAACCGATTCCGTGGAATATTTGTCACCTTTCGTGTTCTGGGTAGCGCAGTGTAATAAATTCCTATGGAAAATGACGTGAAACTGGAGTAGAGGAAATTGCTTGCTTTTTACGCGAATTTGATTTACGGACTGGAGTGGATGAAATACTGCGATGTTGGTTATTAAAACTTTAGAGCGCCGCGATTGTAGATGAAACAAATTAATATCAATTTGAAACTATGTGCCGAGTTGGGACTCGTTAAAAGTAATTAATTTACGATATTTTTGTCGCGCGTGTAACTTATCATTGACAAACTTGTGTGTTTAGCGAACGAAGTTAATGGATATCAGTTTGGAATTTATTACCGCTTAATATGTGGACAAATTACTAATTAAACCACTAGATAATGATCGGCGTTTTAAGTGACAGAATTATATAATGAAACTAATTACATGCTTTTTGTGCGCAAAGAAAAAAATCAAATACATGAAGTCTGATAAAAATGAAAACTGTATCATGATCGCGGATAAAATTACTTAATAAAAGTTAAAAAATTACAGTAACGTTAATTCACACCGAAATTTTATTTCATCGCCCCCACCCCTCCCCTACAACCACATACCAAACTTATATCACCACAAATTCGGTAGCTCCAATAAGTCAGCACGCGCCCAAAATCCGACCAATAACACCGTGACAAAAGAAAAGCAATCGAATATCCTCCCTCGATCGAACAAAAGAATAACCCCCCGAAAGATGAAACTATATTTCTCTCGGCATTAGTCCCCGTCCATTCGCGTCACTAACCTCATAAACTTCCGTGTCCGCCACGCCGTGGACAGCTGTCGTCCCGGCAAATCGACGCGCGGATTTCCGAAACTGTCGTGATCTTCCCCCCCCCCCCCCCCCCCCCCCCCCCCCCCCCCCCCCCCCCCCCCCAGCCCCCC
>JAPYZA010000715.1:0-29203 GCA_030522685.1 Eupelmus azureus | reverse complement strand
CCTGTTCTCTGACCCTTTTTCTGCGTTTTCTTTTTTTTTTTTTTTTTTTTTTTTATCATCAATTGCTACGTTTTAACTTTTCTCTATTTGTCTTAAAAATATTATCGACGTATATATACTCAGTGCTTTCGTTAATAAAATTTTGTTTTATCTTGCATATGAGAACGATTGAATCTTTTTTGAGGATTCTGAAAGAATGGAAGCAAAGTGCGTAAAGGTAGTTGGACAGCCGCAAAAAGAGGACTCGATTTTGCTCTGTAGTGTATAGTGCTTCAGTCGAGATCGGCGGTTATGAAAATGTGTAAGGCTTCATTTGGCAAGAAGCTGAAATTCGCGGCTGCGCAGCGCGCGGAAAAGCGGCCGAATTCAAGCGAGCGTGTAGACTATAACTTTCACAAACCGCGAACAATACTCGAAAATCGCGCCAGCTTGCCCCCGTATAATATACTGCATATTCCAGAAGCACATTGCCACGAGGCCGCTCGTTTCAAAGAAAATTAACCGCTCGCGCTAGTATCCGGAACCGGCGCTACTCAGCGAATTAGACGACGTAGATTCTCTCTCCTCCTCCTAATTTTTTTCCTCGTTTCGCAAAGGCCGTTACGACAGCGCTCGCTTGGATTGCTCGCGATATCGCGATCTCCAAGCGAGAGAGACTCTCGCGCGATATTACACGAGCCAAGAGTCCGCAAGAGAGCGGCCAGAATTATTCAAGAGAAAGAGGAACTGGTATATGCGAAGGAAGGGAGAGAAGCGTGATGTCGTACTGCGTCTGTAACAAAGAGCGAGGGGAGCCAGGGGAAGAAATAGCGAGACTGACGGATAAAATGGGTGAAAAAAATTTAACGGCCACGAGAGACGCGAGCCGAGGAGTTGATGAACGCTTGATAATAAAGATAACGTTGAACAAAGTGCTTGGGTTCAAAAAACTTGTTTCATTTTTTATCACTAGTTGCTAATATTACGAATTTTCATTTCGTTAAACGATTTCGTTTAAATCTAAGAAAATTCTTTCGAAACTTCATATTACATATGAAATATAGTAATTTTATCAAAATTCAACAAAATGTCTGTAAGAAAAGCCGCGACAAGAAGAAAGGGCAATTGAAATGCTAAACTAAAGAAGAAAATAGTAAACGTAGTTGCATGAGGAGTATTTCTGAAATTGATTGAAAGTGTGTGTATAATACGCGGGCTCGGAGAGTACCAGGTTAAAGCGCCAGTTAACCCTCATTCGAGCGGCTGCCTTCGGATATATGTCTCCTTAGCTACTGTATATAGCAATTTTCTCTCTCTCTCTCTCTCTCTTTCTCTGCCTCAAGTCAGCGATGACAACGCTCTCTCTTTCTCTATCTCTCCTTTGCTCAGTCCGACGACGACAGCTTTTTTATCGCGGAGCTGCCGCCGCCGCCGCCGCCGCCGCGAGCAAAATCATCCTCCAGTGATATCACGTGCTCGCTCTCGGAATAATTATTAGTGTGGCTCGGCGGTCATCGACTGTATGTGTGCGCGTGCGCGCGCCCGTTCCATTCTTTGCTTCGCCTTCGTTATTTTTCTCCTTTTTACGAGCGCGGATTGTACTGAAAGAGCCTTCGTCGCTTGCATCATCGGAATCTCGATAATTCTTCAGTTCGCTTCAGAATTGACGATCTCTTCATTTCGATCACAGGCTTGCTAATTTCAGTTTTTTTAAAAAACATTCATCATCAGTGGCTCATTTTTAATTAGCTTTAAGACAAAGTACTGTATACCTGCTAGAGCTTCATAAAAATCAAGAATTTTTACAATTACTTTTTTGCCCTATTTATTAGCTTATTACGTAGAAACCATTGACAAATGATAATTTTTTAAATATGCCTTTTTTATTTTGTCAATTAAATAACATAATTCTGAAATAATTAACATTACAGCATTAAATTGTTCATAAACTTAAAACAAGTTTTTGCATATCATAGGAAAATGTATTCATTTTTTTATAGGCACACGTCTTTGATAGATTATCACGATTACAATTAGTTTTCGCTCTAGACAGTTCCAATTTAAGTACTTTTATAATCCACGTTTTGAGATCAAGGTAATTAAAACTTTGATCATTATATTATCACAGTGTTTTTTTTAAAATATTTTCCTGGTTTATTTTATAAAAAACATTGATTATTTCGAGCAACTAACTTAAATATCTTTTGAATTAAATTAACAACGTTTGCAGTTCTTTTAGCTTTTTAATCGAGTCAGAGAACGAATTTCAGAGAAGCGTTTATAACTATTAGAATTTAGCTCATTGGCGTGTAAACGCGAGAAACGGAAACAAGAGCCTTGAAAAGCCGAGCTCGTCCAAGATAAATGCACTGCGAAAGCACGAGAGCCGATAAAAATTAAATGCGACAACTAGAAAGAAAAAAGGGAAGAAGAGCAGAAGAAGAGCAGAAGAAGAAGAAGTGAAGCCGGAAGTCTTGGGGCATTGGCCGGCCGATTGTGCTGAGTGAGTGATGGTCTAGTGCACAGTTTATCGATCTGTGACTAGATCCACACTCATTAAGTACGTTCGGCCAAGATCGACGCTCAAGAGAAGAAAGAAAGACGGCGTGGGAATTGCGTAGCGCTAATCTCCTCGCAAAGGAAGAAGGCGATTCCATAGACGAGTATGAATTTGGTGCGCGTCTCATTTGCCATAGCGTGACTAGATACACACTCGTCTACGGCAGCCCATTCTGGAGTGTTTACAGCATCTACCAGGAGACTTTTCTTTTCGCTTATATTTCAATTTTCCACTCTGCGCTCTCATAACTTTTAAATGCCTTGTAAAAACAGTTTTTTTATTTTTTATTTTTTATCTTTTAATTGCCGATCATTATTTAATTTCAAAACAGTAGAAGAAGATTTAAAAATATAAGTTATTTGATGATTAACTGAACTAAGGAAATTTTTTCATTTTCAATGGTAGAATTAAAAAATGTCCATAAGGTCAATGCTTACGCAGAACTAGTCAGTATAACAATTTAATACGTCGTGCAATTTTAAAAGAGATGTTTAATGAAAAAAAAAATGTACAAATTATGAATGAAAAAAAAACTAAACGTAAAAGAGACTCACTAAAGGCTTTTTTCCGATTCCAAACAGACAAAGCGTCCGAGGAGTCCAGATCTCGAAGATAGCAGTGGCGGTGTCGGCGGCCCCAGCGGATGCAAAGTGCAGGTCACAGAATGTTCGCAGCCGGCCCTCGAACCCAGCGCCACGGCCACGCAGCTCGGCTTCTCGCAGTCGTGAGTAGAATAGCGAAACGCCTCGCTCTCCTTTTATTTTCTCCTGTTTTATCCACGTCCGCGCGGGCGCACTCTTCTTCTTCTTCTTCTTCTTCTTCTCTTCTTCTTCTTCTTCTTCTTCTTCTTCTTCTTCTTCCTTTTCTTTTTCTTGTTCGTCGCTGTTGCTGTGCTTACCGCAGCTGGGATATCGCGATCTCTTCTCTCTGCTTTTTTATAAAATACCTAAAAATCGGCTTTCCGATCACGCCTGCTCAGCGCGTGGCTCGCGATTTTAAGCGCCTCTTCTCTAATTGTAACTGTTTTGTCCGGCTATCTGCGCTTCAGATTTTCTCTCATTTTAAAATACTTACTTTTTCATTAACTGCTTTTATATTTCAACATATCTAAAAAAATATTTAATTATTTAAAAGAGTTAAAGAAATGACTTACCTTTTTCAGAAGTACCCTAAACAGATCCATAACCGGTAGCAAAACATTGATGACCGTCGGCCCCAAAATCTCATCATGGACCAACGAAAAGAAAGAAAAATTCGTCATCAGAAAGGCCGGACCACACGTGCCCGCCAACGCCAGATACATGTTCGAGCTGCTGAAAACTACGTCAGACGTGAGAACGCGAATCTGCCGTACAATCGGTCTGCTAATCAACGGCTTGTGGAACGAGCAAAAGAAAGACGATATACTGGTCACCTGGAACGTGCGAACCAGGCACCAGAAGCCATATAGGACCTGGGGACGCGTCTGCTTCGAGTCGGAAACTAAGCAGACTAACCCGACGGTGATGCTCGAGGGCTGCAGGAGACCACCCAGGTCACACAACGCCGAGTCCAAGCTCTGGCCGCAGGTCGGTGTCCGAGCTATAAAAAATCTTTATGATTTATCTTGCGATTTATGGGCTTTGATAAGAAGCGCAACAAAGGATCGATTCTTGCTTTTATTGACAATGGCATCTTAATTTTCTTAATTAAGGTGGATCCAGTCGCCATTATAAAGTTATTAATAAGTTATAATATAGTATTAAAAGTTATATTAATAATACCACTGAATAAAAATGAAAGATTAAAAATATTAAAATTTCAACTCACGATCATAGGTCGAGCTGGACGCGAGTGAACTGCGCGAGTGCTGCCTGTTTCCGGGTCAAATCGTGGCGGTCGAGGGCCTGAACCTGACCGAGAGTCTGCTCAAGGCTCACGACATCTTCAAGGGCAGCTTCATACCACCGGCCAAGCCACCTTGCCTCACCGATCAACTGAACGTCGTGGTTGCGGCCGGACCCTTCACCCAGTCTAACGATCTCAACTACCAGCCTCTGTGGGAACTCATGGCCAAGGTTCTCGAAGACGAACCGCACCTACTTATTCTCATTGGGCCCTTTTTAGATCATACTCATCCCCACGTCCAAAATGACTTGCTTAACTGCACCTATCAAGATTTCTTCAACAGGATAATCGCCAAAATTAAAAGTCAGCTAGCTGGGTGAGTTCTTAATAATTAATATTCTGAAAGATTTAACAAGATTTATTATATCGTGGTAAAAAAAAAGTGATTGTCGTGCTTTTCAAAGTTGTCAAGCCAATATTGAGTTAATACTATTCTAACATTTATGATTTACTTCAGGACATGCACTCAGGTAGTATTGGTTGCTTCGAGTCGAGATGTTCATCATCACGCTGTCTATCCTACTCCAGAGTATTTCTTACCAAAATCTGTCCAAAGTCCAGATATTCATGTTTTACCTGATCCTTGTACTTTAGATATCGATGGCTTGAGATTGGGAATCACATCTATAGATTGCTTAATGCACCTCGGACGTGAAGAAGTGACATTGTAAGTATTGTTGAAATTAATAATTGTAAATTAAGTCTTTGAACTACTAAAATTTATGTCTTTTCTTTTTATTATCATCTAGAAAACCATCTGGAACAGATAAATTAAGTCGATTGGGAAATTATATTCTAAATCAAGCCTGTTATTACCCACTGTATCCACCTGCCAAAGAAGTTAATATTGATTCTGAACTTTGGGAAAGATACGCATTTTTGAAAGAAAAGCCACACATGTTACTACTGCCATCAGATATGAGATACTTTTGCAAAAACATTAATGAATCCATGATCTTGAATCCTGAAAGACTGAGTAAGCGTACATACGCTAGAATTAATTTCAAACCGTCTGGAGCCACCTGGACACAAGACAATATATCGTGTGAAATAATCAAAATGTGAATTGAACCCATTTTATAAATTTATTTATTTTCGTTTAGCTTGTAAATTTGCTTTTTGTATTTGATTTTGTATTAGCGAGTAATAAAAAAAATTAAATTGTGAAAATTTTGTATAATATTTAGATAAGAAAATGTTATCACTACAATAGCACAAATAAATTAATTGTAAGATAATTGTGTATTAATCACTTATAATATTATTTTTATCCTTATTTTCAAATTCAATATCAATATCAAAAGCAAGTAACGAATAGATTAAAAGTTCTTTGAAAATTGATTAATTTACTTAAAATCAGGTTTAAACTTTTATTTATTTGAATAAATTTAAAAAAATGAATCGAATTTTATAACAGAAAGTTTATAAGCAAAATCGTCAGTAGATGTCAGCACGTCCCAATGAGAGTGACCGACCGGGCACAGGGCATGTCTCCCTCCAGCTTTCCTCGAGCGCCGCGGAGTCGCGGGATGTCGCCGCATTCTCCCGCTCGCGCTCGAGAAGAGCTGGGATCAGCGATTTACCCCGCGGCCCGCGCCCGTCTCGGGACTTTGCGAGAGTTTGTGCGTTCCGCAGTGTCTGTGACTCTGTGTGTGTTTTCTGCTTTCGGCCTGCCGTCCACGATTTTCCAGAGCCCGAAATTTCAATCGTGCTACAGTGAAACTGAGCTACCGCTGCTGGCCCTCGTAGTGTTCTTCGGCAGCCTCACGCAGAGACAAAAGCGAATGCCCAGGTGAGTCTCGCCGTCGACCTCGCATCTCCTCTCTCTCTCTCTCTCTACCTACCTACCTACCTACCTACCTACCTATCTCTTTTTAACTTAGACACACCGACATTGCGTAAAAGCCCTGCACCGGGGTGGGCGCGCGCGCATACAAGCAGAGAGAGAATTAAAGAGAGGTGTATATATTTTTTGCTGTATACAGAGAGTGTCGTCATCGCCATCTTTGTTATATATTTATGTGAGTGCATGTATTTTGTGCCTGGCCTTCGTGCATTCCTTTTTCGCTGATGTTTTCGTTGTGAGGACGATTTAGGAGGCCGGGCCGCATGTTATTTTACGGTGCTGGGACCTGCTGTGCGTGGGTGAATTCGCGTGGAGCCTCGACTCGCAGCAGCAGGCCGTTTCGAGGTTAGGTCTGTATGTCAAGTATTTTTATTTTTTTTCTTTTTATTGTGGATGGTACTGGGCTCACATTGGAGTTTGACTGTAATATTATTGCCTCTATATCTGGCCAGTGCCAATAAGCGCATGTATATAGAAAAGTCAGAAGGGTTTCATAATGATTCAGTGCGACCTTGATGTTTAAGTTGGAGTTTCGCCTGCGCGTCGGCTAGCACGGGATGCAGTGCTCGAGCGGGCACACTCTGACATGTAACAACGTGCCTGCGTACTTCTTTATTGCCTTTTTACGTCTTTCTATTCTTTCGATGAATAATTTCGGTTTGGAGATATTGGCTACATGAACATTTAGATGCAAATGATTATTGTAAATGTTTGATTAAAAAATAATAGAAGTAATTAAAAAACCCTTATTTATTTCTATGATTCTTCTACCTACTTGCAGACATAATGTATATTGTGCTTTAACTTACATCATTGAGTATATTTACATAAGGATTTTGAGAATTGTTTAAAAGTGACAGAAAAAATTCTTAATATTTTAGCAGTTTTGATTAATGGTTTATGATTATATTTGTATAATGTATCAGTGTATATTATAGCACAACAAATTTAACATTTACATATAAATATATAATGGTAAACCTTTAAAAAATCATTTATTGATAAGAGTACAAATTAGTAACAGTTTCCTTGAAAGAAGTTATTTTTTAATAAACATTGCAAACTTTCCTAAATTTTCTATTAGTCACAAATTTAAACATAATAATAAACAGAAAACCAGCCAACAAAATGAAGTTGCACACTAAACTTGAACACATCCATACTTCCCAAAACTGGTTTGCTAATAAACTTTACTCGTATTTTTTAAAATAATTATAACAAACCCAATCAAGTTTAGGCAAAACAATGTAGTTGATATAATCATTTAATAAACCTTTCCATCTAAAAAGAAACCCTTTTTTTTAAGAATGATTTTGAGTGTTTTGAGGTGTGACAAGAGTTTATAAGAATTAGTATTCGAGAATGAAGATGTAGATCTAGTATTCAGATAGAAACAATTATGTACTATTATATATAATAGAAATATTTTTTTACTCAGTTGATAAAATATAGTTTAGTTGTCAAATAAATAAATTTGAATGTTATTATACATGAGAAATATGACATATCATTACTGATTTTATTATTGTATTCAAAGTTAGCAGAAATTATATATAAAAAAATAAATGGCTACATGTATTTCCAAATCTTGATTTCATTTTCAAGATTTTTCATTTTTTTTAAATACCTACACCTTGCATAATATTCGTCAAAAAATTCAAAAGTATATCTTAATGAAACTAAAAGTACCAATAGTCGTTTATTTAAAAACTTGTTATTTTTATATTTAATAATTCACATGTGTTTTATGCTTAATAAATTGGGTTATGCAAAATGCAGAAAAATGCTATAACATGAGAAAATGAGAGTATAATATTGACTTGTGTAAAAAATAACATATTTTTACAATCGTAATAATAATAGAAAAGAATTTTTGTGAATGAATTTTTAATATCTTTTGGCATGCTCGAGTTTATTAAAGAGAAATATTATTCATCAAAGAAATTTATATACTTTTGTGTATATTAAATTCACTTTCACTGGGAATAATTTTCTCTTTTTTTTTATAAATTTGATTTCACAAATGAATACAATATTAGTTATGCAATTGTACTCGAGCTCGACTACTTCACGCTTATCTTTCTAGCGGATTCATATAACAATAAAAAGACAGTGATTATACGCAGCAATGCACAAAATCGTGTTTATAGTTAAGGATGATTTTGTAGTCTTCTTGAAAATTCCAATAAAATAAATAGTTTTAATGCTACTAAAGATTTATCATTTTATAATAGGTAGCCGGATAGCAATTAAATTTTAAAGATTACAAAAAATTTAAATTTTATTATTTTGTTTTAAATAAAGCAGTAAGGTAGTCGTCTCAATTCCTGATAAATCATACATGTATATTTTTTTTAATGAACTTGTCTGGTAATATATTAATGAAATCAATATAAAATAAGAACCAAATTATTTTTTAAAAAGTCATTGAATTATTTCTGATGTATAGTAACATCATTAATTTAAGGCACACATTTGTGGGTAATGAGGGATCTGGAAATAATAATTCTTATGTTACTGAGATTTGGGACTGCTACCTTAGTTATGAAAGAATATATACATAAAATTCCGATCATCAATTTAGATTGATTTACAGAAATTTTATTTATTATAGAATCTGAAATAACTTTAAATCTACATTTTTACTACTAGTGTATACAAGTTGTATATATATATATATAAACTTATTTTCATTTGAAATTGTTGTATAAAAATTTATGTATTGGTTGTAAATTGATGGTTGGTACAGTATATACTGAAAAAATGGTGGTATAAATAACAATGTAAGTCTTGCTAGCTCTTTCTAGATTCTTTTTGTTCTCATGCATTTCTTCTTTTTTATGACTAGAAATGACTCTCTTTTAAAAATTTCAGTTATTGTAGCAGTGATGATAATTTTTTTTTTTTAATTATTTTAAACCGTTTTTATATTATCTTTCAAATATATACATATATAGATATTTTAGATTAGATTTCAAAGTTGTAAAAATAATAAATAAATAGTATTATAAGGGTAAAATGCAGTTAATAAATAAAGTATTGAAATAGAGAGTATATTGATTAGTGAAGTTTTTGATAGTGATGAAGAAAGCATGAAGAACGATAAGAAAGAAGAGTTGTAATAGAGTTGAGCAAGTGGTTTAATATAGTGGTTTATACCATCCGTTTTAGAGATGAGAGGTCTGCCGGCAACTGCTTTATTTAAACCAAAATAATTGACATTTAAATTTTTTGTGTGTTTTCAGAGTTTAAAGACGGGAGCTCCTTAACTGGCAGCGTTCGTTGTTTGATGAATGATGCAAGTGATTTTGGTCTTTCGGTAGGGCGAGTATCCAATGAGAGTTGGGACGAGTTCGTTCGGAATGTGAGTGCGGATCCTTTCGCTAATCTCCAGCGATATCGACACTGTCGACACTCGATCGATACGGCTCCAGCGTAATTCAACAGAATTTATCAGTGTGGCTCCTCGTCGGTGTCATCGTTTTAACTCTACTTTCCATTTCGATAATTAATTATTTAAATGCGATCTAGCTTTAGCGACACGATGGGGCCCACTGTTAAGGATTCTCCGCCGAGCAGCCCTGGTTCGGAGAGCATGAGTAGCACCGTCTCTCAAAGACGAAAACGAAGAGGGAACGAAGGCGGAGGCGGTGGAGCTGGAACTGGAGTTGGGGTTGGTGTTGGAGTTGGAGTTGGAGTTGGAGTTGGCGGAGCTCCCTCAAACTCGGCTGTATCGCAGAATTTTTCTCACTCGTCACAGTACACCCCCATGGACTCCAAGTATCAACCCAAAGAAGAGAAAGAATCAAAATTGTTCGATAATGGCGTGAACGCGCCCCACATGCTGGGTAACCAGCTCAACCCATCGTCTTCGATGGCGCAAAAGATGTCCGATACGCTCAATCAAGAGATAAAGGCGCACTCTGTCTTCACGGAATCTAGCAATTCGGGGATGACTTTGGTCGGGCCCCCGCTTCACAGTCGAGTGATCGCTTCGGCCAAAGCTAGTCAGAATTCCGGGAGCAGTTCGTCTTTTTCATCGGTTTTCGGCTCGAACAACACTGCCGCTGCTTCTCATTCCAGTAATAGTGGAGTATTAGGAAGCGGAACGATTCCTCAGACCCTGGATCAGCTGTTGGAAAGACAGTGGGAACAGGGTAGTCAATTCCTCATGGACCAAGCACAGCATTTCGATATTGCCTCTCTCTTATCGTGCTTACATCAACTCAGAGCTGAGAATTTACGATTGGAAGAAAATGTAAATAGTTTATTACAGAGGAGGGATCATTTGCTTGCTGTTAATGCTAGGCTAGCAATACCATTAACCTCAGCATCAAATACCAGTAAGCAATACACCAAACAGCATTAATTAATCTCATATAAATTAGCTGCCTACTTTTAATCTTTCTAATTCAGAACTACTTCAGTAAGTTCAAATTAGCTCTTTGATTAAATTTATTAAAGTTACTTGGGACTAGCGCTTTTATACTGGTTAATTTTTCTATATTATATTATTGCTGTAGGTAGTCACTCCAATGTTGTTGAAAACGGACTGACAACTAATTCATCTGCTGAGCCAGTTTCACATACTCAATTCTCTCATCGGCCATCATCAGTAAACGCTCCACAACAAAGCTCCACGATCCGGCATGCGCCGGGAGGTAACAATTACCAAGGACAGTCAAGCCATCAGATTTCACAAAATAATTCGAACAATTCGAATTTAATTAGAAACACATCTGTTGATATGCTTCGGAGCATCCAAAGATAAAAATGTTTTTCTATTCCTTTACGTTACGCGTTAGTCTAAGTGATTATGCAAAATGTTGATTAGTTTTTGTAAAACGGGAAAAATTGGATAAAAATTATCACTATTTTCAGTTCCTTTGTATTTTTGAAAGTTAACATTTCAAAGATTGTATAAATGTATTTCATTTTCTAGAATAATAAAAGATATACTAAAATTTAATTTTAAGAAATATACTTTATTTCACAAAATTAGCTGTTAAAATAGTCGAAATTTGTTATATTTTAAGAGATAAAATATTAACAAAATTATATGCGCTCGTAAGAGGACAAAAAATAAAACAATTAGTAGTTGTTTTTGTAATAAATTAAGTGCCGAATAAATGCATAAACGTTATATTTTATAGAAAACAGTGCTTATTTAAGCATTCACATCGATGACACCGTTTTATACGATTTTACTTTAACCGAATCAACTATTATTCAATTGCATTCATGAGATAGTAGCATATTAAATGCGGATTTAATTATATCGATATGCAATTAATTCCTTTGTACATGATTCATCCCGTTTTACATCACTACTGTAATGTAATCATTTTTTTTATTATTAATTATAATTGATCATAGAAACTATAATCTCAGAATGAATATTCCAATAAATGTTATTTTTAACTTACTGGAAAATAATAAGAGAAACGATTCTTTTAAAAAATGCATTCATTTTTAAATAATGTGTTCATTTTGATATACTTTTATTGATGATGCATATTTAATGTTGTAGAGTAGTATTTCAAGCTTCACATTCAGAATATTTTTTATTAGATCAATGCAGCTTATAAAATGTACAATTTCTTTATAAATGACATTGATCTAATTTAAAATGATCCATTTGCGACAAACTATTTTACACATATAAAATTACTTAAAGAGAAAAATTAAAATCATATAAGTATGTTGTAACGTAGTAAAAAGTAAAAAAAAAATATTTAGTTAAGTTAACCGAATGTTTCGGCAAAGTGTATTGAAAGACGATTTTCTATTGTATTTTTAAATAAATAAGTAACATTACTTTTTTAGGTACGAAATAAAGTTTTTGCGTTATCCGCCAAAAATGTTACATTTTTTTAAATCATTGTTTGTAACTTTACAGTACCTATTCATTGCATGAATTGATTACAAATATACAATTTCCGTCTCGTATTTAAAAATTTGAATAGTAAAATTAGTTTATTTGTTGAAAATAATTATAATTAAAAATTTTAATTAAGAATTAAAATTAACTCTACTACAAATATAATTACAATAATTATAATATCAATATAAATATTCTTGTATCAAAAATTGAAAATAACCGAATTAAAATAATTTAATAGGTCGTTTCATTATTTTTATAGTCGTAATTTATGTAGCAAACACGCAATTTCGGGCATGTATAAATACGTATTTTCTGTGCTCGAGGCCACAATCATTCATCATGTGCCTTTTATTCTTCGGAAGCTTTTTTCATCCTTTCTTTTCGCTTCAGTCACCAGATGCCAGTTGTAACGAATATACCGACAGAGTTTTGTAAAACATCGGTTTTGAAAACGTACTTATATTTTATCGAAAAGACGAAGCACAAAAAGATAAAAATGATAAAAAAATCTCTAAATATATAAGCATGATGAATTAAATTGTAGAAAGCAAAAGGACCTGTTATAAATTACTGTGTGAAATTGATACTTTTTGAAAGTTATGCAAGATCGAATTATTTGTTGTATTACGTATTTGTATTTTTAAACAGACTTTTAATTTTAAAAATTATAAAAATTTCAAATTATCTTTTTTCTTAAAAAACTGGTGCTTACCTATTTATTTTTTATTTTTTGAAACAATTATCCCAATTCAAAACGTTATTATAATCTAAAACTATTATCATACATTTGAATACCAACGAGCTGCATTATTTTATTATTGTTTTAATGATCCGATCTTCGCTTCGAAATAGCAATAAAAAAATGAACTAAAAAAGTTTGAAAGATCGATCAGAAAGCGAGACCTAACTTGCAAGTAGAACGCGAAGAGCAATTTTATAAAAAGCATTCTCTAAGCCTATAGGCCAACCAACTTTTGGGAGTGTCACGCATCGCGAGATTCTCTCAAGGTTTCTTTTGTTACGACTGCATCGTATAAACATTGTTAACTCTTTTTTTTTTTTTACACCGGTGACGATTCGCCGAAATACCTAATCATCATCATCACGTCTACTTTGTCATCACGGCCAATTTTCCATCCAGATTTCGCATTTTAGGATGGGCCGATGTACGTGGGCGAAAGTACTTATTTCTCTGACCTCTTTTTCGAGTCGTCAATTTTATTTATGTGTGATTTATCTTTTTGTATCAGTTTTTTTTAGTTCTTATATGCAAATATTTCATGCTGAAATTTGTTTTGCCAATTTTCGTAATTTGGTCGAAAATATATTTTAATCAAATTTGCTTAAAAATTAGTTTTTCATTACCTTATATAGGGTATTAATTTTAATTTTTTTTAAATACACTACGCCAAATGGACGAATGTTTATTATTTAATTAACTTTATCGAAAAATAATATTTTAATTTAAACCGAAGATATCAATCCAAGTGATTATTTTTATACTGAATTAAACTATTTTGTTTATTTTATTATTTTTATCATAGCTGCCTCATTGACGACATATGTCTAAGTAATTGTGCAAGAGTTACTTATCACTTGCCGACTTTAACCCCGGTTTGTATAACTATTTTTAAATTTTTAATAGCTTAAAAATGTATTTTGTAAACAGAAAAAATGACTACTTATAATTTGGCATACTGAAATTAAATTGATAAAGCTTGGTTATTAAAAGTTACAGAAGAAAATTCATAATGATATGTTAGTAAATATAGCTTACGTATTGCAAACATCATACGTGAAGCATTTACATTCTTTGAGATTATGGAAATCAATGACCGACTATACATTATACATACAAAATTCCTTCTCCCGTTTATCAAAAGACACTTCGATAACCTAAACTCGCAGAATAACAACAAGTTTTTCTTTTATTAGCTAAGGATCCTTATCATCTCGGCATGATAAATTATCGAAGAAAAACCTTCAGTTTTTTCTGATTCAGAAAGAAAAGACACTAAATTTTTCCTTATCATTATTTAATATTGAATTTAAATATATTCTTATGGATAACCTTTTTATTATCTATATAATCCAACATGTTTTTTGATACTTTTGTTTTCTGGAAATGGATCAGACGAAGCCCTAAATAGGATTCTGATAGGCCTAAAATGCGATTAATGTACCGGACTCGGAAAAACGACGGCATTTCAGTCTCGATGGTACCAAAATAAAAAGTGATTTTTTAAATTATATTTATTTATTAATACTAGTAGTTGAATTATACTTTACCTATTAATACTAGAAATTGAATTATAGCTCAATTAGCGTGCTTGATTTTATTTATTATAGCTTTACTCAAAGGATGAAGAAAAGCAAAAAAAATAAATTTCTGAAAATTAAATTATATACTTATTCATAAAATTATTCTTCAACAATATTTAGCTGTATGCTTTGTATACTGTGTTTTGAAATATTTTTATAAGGCATCAGTAAATAGTCATAACTAACTTTTTTTAATTGATATATATTTAAAACAATATTTTTTCAACGCTGTAAATTGATTTAAATAATTTAGAAACACAATTTTTTTTCTTCAAAGAATAATTATATTAAAGTAATTATTAAAGAATAATAATTAACTTTGAGAGTAAAGTAAAATTTACGCAGCCATCCATCATTGAATTTTTTTTTATTTAGTTCTTGTCTTCGATCGTAGAGTTTTGGACGGCCTTGATTACCTAGTACAAAAAATTTGGGTCAGATAATGCAAAACAATTAAAAATACTTGGACGATTTTCGCTTTTTTGCCCTATTAAGTGGATCTAATAAAATATTTGTAATTTTACGCATGTAAGTTTAGCATTAAGATACAATGTTTGTGAAGCTAGAAATAGTAACTGTACTGTGGCTGGATAAGTGATAATATATTAATAGATAATAATAAATAATTCAAATTCAATGAGATAATCAATGATTCGAATTTGATGACAGATAAGAATATTCTTCTATACGTAATCCTTATAAGAATGTAAATTTTGTATATTTAATTTCCGCTAGTGAATATGAAATTACGTTCTTGCATTTCTTATCTCGAGTAAAAAGAAATACTGCAACCTCCTAAAAACATAACTTTCCACTTTCGCATTAGCTAATCTCATTTGTCAATGAGCTTTTGTTAAAAATCTAGTATTTTCTATCGTCGAAATAAAAATGCCTGGAAAAAATACTGAAAAAAACAGCAGAGTAGCCTAAAAGCTACGCCCTAAAGAAGCATGAAGCGTCTACGCCGGTGGCCTGTTTTGGGGTGCGTGCGCGCTATATACATAAAGCGCGATTCTCTCTATGTAGCTGCGCCGCGCCGCGTCGCCCGTAGATACATACTTAGCGTATACACAGACGTAGCGTAGGATATCACGAGTACGTATACGTGAGAGTGCGGCGAGCGCAAAAACGCTGGCAGTCAAGTTCAAGGCCACTCTACATACACAGACGCGCTGCCCCCTCCACTATCTTGGCGCGTACATAGTCTGCGTTCTGCCCCCTCGTTGCTCTCTTTCGCGCACACTCGCGCAGCACAAAGTATGTATAGTATAGAAGGAGTAGCAGGAGGAGAAGTTGACGTAGGAGAGGTAGTTATAAGTGAGGCTGAGCTCGCGCGCGCGCGCGCGCACACGCGTCCATCCATCCGCCTACTCCCCGCGTAGCAGCCACCCACGTTATGTATACACAGATGAGCTCGGACGATAGATCGAGCCCATCCTCAACTTTCTATGAGGCGCTATTTTTTACAACTTACGCTCTTCTCTGCTCTTCGGAAACAAGCCCAACTGTCTCGTTTCCGAATTTTTCAATTAACTTTATACCCCTTAGTCAGTCTTTTTAAGAAATCAATACCTATCTTCCTTTTTAGGATGTTATAATTTCTTTTTCTTCTTCGTTTAATTTAATTTTCTGGTTTGCTAAAAAATTCTTCTCTTTCTCTGTATTACTCGACCGTTCTTTATTTTTCACTAAATTATTTGTTTGTATTTTTTATTCACTATTTCATAAAAAAGTATTCTTTATTTTTTTCTTTATACTTCTCTACCGAAACCGATCAGTCTTTCCTGAGGTTTACATTTTTTTAATCCTTTTTATTTTTAACTTTGACATTTTCAATAATGAAAAAGTTGCATTTTACCACTCTGAATGTATTTGTTACGTACGGAATTTTAATAAGTTATGAAATTACTGACTGTTCTTTAACATTTCTGAAATTATGATTCCATATTACATAAAATAATTCCATATAATATATAATAATTTATTAATTCTTTTGTTTTTCATATTAGTTGAATATCACAGAGCAAACTTTTTATTAATATTTTATTGTAATAAAATTTTTCGCAACTAGTTTTATTATAATAAATGCAACACCAAAGCATGGATACTTAATTATGAGTTTGTTCATTTCGAAAAAGTCGTATAAGTGACTTAGAAAATATTTTAGATTTTACACGTGTCAAATAAAAATATAATGAGTGTGTATCTCATATCTCTTGTGAAAATAATTAAAAAAATCAAGCAGACTTAACAAATATTTGTTGGCAAAACCTCAAATTTGACTATGTGATGATTAAATAATACATCCGTACTTTTAGCTGTAAAGATAACAGATCACTGAACATTTTCTCTTTATTTGAGTATAAACTAATTTTTGAAATTGACTTTTACATTGTTCTCATTAATTAAATTTAATTGAATTGAAAGACTGTATCAATCGATGAATTTTAAAATAAAAGGATAAATGATAGTTTAAGTATGAAAGTGGGAGTAAGTAGATGTTTAATTTATTTTAGTTTGCAGAAGTTTATAGTTTTGTCTAAAAAAGAATCATGACTCATTGAAGTATATAAACGCTCATCTCGTTAAAATTAGAATAAGTAAAGTATTTTAAAGACTTAAAACGCTAGTATATTAATAATAATGTTTGGTAAATAACGGTAATGCAAGGAAAAAGTCTATTTTCGACAGTTGCTCTTCATATTTTCCAGTGTTCGGCCTATCGCTCCAAGATGACACTTGGCTGCCGAGTATTTTTTTTCCTATCGTGGCGTACCGAGTTTGACCTGCATGTAGATTTCGTGGTAACGGAGCCGCACGAGTTGCGCGTGCGATAAATCGGTGAAATTTGCCAGCGGCACGCGCAAAAATTTCTCTCAAAGCGGGCCAGATAATGTGTCATTGCTTCAAGGTAAATTGCAAAAAAGTTAATGACCGATATTTCGAACATCGCGACTTCTTTCGATGCTTTCTTTTCCTCGTTTTCTGAGTCTCATTGCGATTACCGATATGATGCATGCACATATTCAGGTTTGCGCAATTTTCGGAAATTGACTGATTTTCCCTCGCATGCTTTCTTGACTCTGGAAGATTTTTTTATTTTCATCATGTGTGTTGAAACACGTTTTAAGATACTTCTTTTTATTAATTAAAAGCTCATCAGAAATTTTTTTTCTTAAAAATACCTTTCAGAATAATCTTGATGATTCGTTATTTAAATTTTCATTATTTTAGTTGTTACAGTAGTTTTAAAAATATAAATAATTTTAATATTAATGTACATAATTGCTTATCAGGTATTTACGTACTTCTTAACGTTTTGTGCCAAAATTAAGGAATATGTTTAACTAACTGAATTACGGTTGATAAAAATTGCAATTAAAAATTCAACTGTTCATTGTTGTATGTAGGTATATAGTCTTATCTTAAGAATGTTTTTTAACAAATAAATATACATGTATAGTATGGAATATTTTCAAAAAGTTTCTACTGAAATCTTTTGAAAAAGAATTTACCTTTTTTTAGTTTAATAATGAGTAGCAACTTTATTCGAAAGTGATGATGAAAATTTATATCAATTAAACCTTTTTTTTTTTTTAATGTATAGAAAAGCTTTTTTACGTTTAAGATTTATTTTCATGTTTTGCCGAGAGTTCCACTTTCGATCCCGAATCAGAAAAGCAAAAATGGTATTTGCGGTCAGAGTATGGTGAAAAATAGACCAACCCAGAGCATGCATTTATCATAATTTAAGCTTCTTCTGGACTAGCCAACTCTACACCTGTCTGGGTGCATAAAATACTATATATTTTTTTAAATAAGTTATTAATCGTTTAATCTTTTTATTTCGAAGTGATTTTATAAAATTAAGGATCTACCATTAAATAAGTCTTGAAAGATGATTTGAAGTAGAGTGAGGTTAAAAAGTAGTTGTACTAGTTAATAAATAGAGTGAAAATCACTGCCTTTAAATCATTCTTCAATGGGGATGTTCCATGAAAAATTCCAGTAGTTTTGTTAGATAGAATATTGAAAAATAATCAATACATACTTTTTTTCTCTTTAACGCTTATTAACAAAGATACCGCAAGTCAAAATTTAAGGCTATATATATCTTCGTTAATAAACATAAAAATCATTAAAAAATACGTATTGATTATTTTTCAATATTCTATCTGACGGATCCAATGCAATTCAATTTTATTTTTCATGCAAAAACGAAATTCAAACTTATTCTTTGATCGTGAGTAGGTCTTACAAAATAAATTACTTAAAGCAATTTTAATATTTGTTGATTGAATGCAAAAAATATTTATAAACGATCATCCTAACAGCAATTTCATGAAATTTTCTTGCTGCATTAAAATGAAAGTTTATTTGACCAAAGAAATGTCAGTTAATAATGAGCGAAAAAAGTAAGATAAATTAGCATTATATTAGTACATACACATATTGGTGCAGCAGTGCAGTCATTTGGCCACTTGGAAAACTGACACAAGACGTCGCCATCGTCTTGGTTCGATAAACGTAGGTAGAGCGTATGCGCGTTTACGCTGCATTATGCATGGTAATTAGCTGATAATTGCACGACGTTCGAGACTGCTGGAAAATTCAAGATTCGATTGCTGCTCGATTAGCTTCGAATTGAAATTTTTAACACTTTTCTATGCCTTTCGATGCGCTTACTAAACGTGGACTGATGCGCGACGCTCGCCACGCGGGAGACAATTGACCGCCTATTCCCATGCTTTTAATTGATAATGAGGCGTTGAAATGTGGATATATGCTCTTTAGAGGAGAAACAAAAGAGGCGCGCCGGAATAATTTTTCGAACTGACTCGCTGTATTGCCGTGTAGTAAAATCTTTGTTTCGTTTGACATTCTACTGACTTTATTTCAAAATTCATTGTCTTTCCTACCAAGACTGAGGGAGAGAGAGAGAGAGAGGAAGTGTCTCTGTATCGAACAAAGAATCCTGAAAATTGCAAATTAATGTACTATATGCATACTGAAAACTGAAATTTACATTTTTATTAAATATGTGTTTAACGTTAAAATCGTCATGTTAGATGGGAACAGAATTTTTAATTTAAATAGCCAGTCAAACTTTTACAGTGTACATATTATCATTTTTCTAAATATCTCTCAGTTTGCCCAACATTTTTTTCTTTTTGTTTTAATAATATGCCTTAGCAATATAATGTCTTTTCTTTATAGTAATTTTATTGGCAAAGTAATGATGAATTTTTTTAATAAGTTATGTTTACTGTATAATGCATGTTCTGTTTATAATTATAAATAATTTTTACTGAAAGCTTAATTTGAACTACTGCAGCACTTCATAAAGCTGTTTGATTGAACTTTACAGACGATTAAAAATTAAAAATATGTAAACAAATAAATAGCAGTTGAATATTTAATTTTTCATTTTTTACTTGATTTTCGTATTCAGTTCTTTGATAACACAAATTAAGCTTTTGACTGAAGCTTTCAGTAAAATCTATACGCAATCATCAGTAGCACAAGTAAATCGTATTTTTTTAAAATTTTCAATCATATTGATTTTTTGCAAATAAACTGGCTGTAAAAAATATAGATTATTCGTTCGTTATTATTCATTGCTAATGTCACGTTTAGAATGGCCGAAACAATGAAAAAAGTATTTTTTCACAGATGTGCTGAGAAATTTATTTTTGTTAATTTTTGTAGCTAAGAATATTCCTGCATCTTCACATACACATAGATAATAGTCGAGTGCGATTGTCAAATGTTAAAAAATAAAGAAATTGATAACACTGTACATGATCGCTTAGATAAAAATTATTTTTAAGTATTTTATTCTTGGACACTTGATTTAATTAAGCAGCCTAGTTGATTTTTGTAGAGAAAAGAAAAATAAGTGACATAATAAGACGTCTAAAAAGGCCGAGACTTGAAATGTCCAGTGGAGAAAAAAGGCCGTGTCTCGTTGAATAACGAATAAAGTAAGTAACGCTTGAAGCATCATACGCGGATGTGCGAGTCTCGCTCGAGATCTACATAACGCGATCTTTAGTTACAAAACTGGCGCTCCGTCGCGCCGGCTCCTATCTCTGATTTCGCGCCGTCAAGTAAGCACGCGCGCGGCATGCGCGAAATCTCGCGCTTGCTAGGGAAAAAAGTGTCTTGCGCGCGCACCTCGACGGATCGAATTTAAAGGCCGTATCTCTTCCTGGATGTTGTCTATTATCTTCCTCTCTCTCGAGTCTCTCTTTTGATTCCTGATTCTACTCTCATTTTTTGTTTCTTCGATCCTCAATATGCGGTTTTTTCCAGTTTCAGTTCAGCCGATATCCCAATTTCTCATGTTACTTTAGGAAATCGATTTAGACTTCTCTACGTAAGTTTATCATCAAGATTTTTGTACATTGCTAGTTTGTTTTTCCTTTTTTGATTTTATTTTTGCTGCTTTATGATTTATAAAAAAGTAAAAATTGTTTTACTAATTTTTTTAGCGATAAATAATAGACCCTATGCTTTTTCAAAATCCGTATAAACATTTCAATAAAGATTGAAATAATTTCACTGCGTATAACTTTCGCGTCTCAAGGCGCAGAGTAAATCCACTTTGTGTAAATTCTGTTTATGGTTTTATTTACCCAGAAGCTATACGTATAGGTGCAAGTTTCTCACATTATGGAATCATGAAAAATTTGAGAAACCCTTTTTTAGCCAACGTAAAATAACATATTTTTCACAATGAAATTTAATGCTGGTAAAAAATGAAGCTATATATTTAAGAATTAAAATCTTACATAGGTATTATATTTAGTCCTGCGCAAAATGAAATGTTCAAGCCTGTAAATGAAAAAAAGCTCTCGTCACCTTGGTCTTGTTCAGCACAGTCATTAGCCGTCGAAAGCAGCCGCAAGATTTATGGTATTAGTGTGGTCTGCGCTTAAAAAATTTATTGGTCTCCGGCGAAATAAAGCTGAGCGCAGCAATCCCTGCACAATTGGTGCAACTATTTTAAAGAATGCGTGATGCATATAGAGAGCTATAGATGGAGCAGTCTCCCTCTTTAAACTCTTTACTTTAGCTCGCTCTCGGTTGTATGTATGTGTATATATATAGGTGTATGTAGTTGGTCTCTTGTATACCTATAGCCGTCTACCCTCTCTCTGTCTCTCTCTCTCTTGCTCGCTAGCTTTGGTGCGGGTTTCGCTGGCGGCGTGTGCGAGTGTTTCCCTCCCTCTATAGCCGGCGTCGACTGCGGCGGCGGCGGCAGCGGCAGAGAGCGCGCGCTCGCTCGGATCCTCGAGAAAGACAGAGAGCCGGGCCGACGGTGACGTTACGACACGGACACACAGTCGCGCACGGCCCGCGGAGCCGTCAACATCGGACACGATTATATTAGCCGGGCGCCCAGGTGATGGCACATCGTCGCAGTGCTCGCGAGCGCTATCGCCTCTAATCGACGCATAGTGCGCCGCCGCCGCCGCCGCCGCCGCCGCCTCACAGAAATGCACGTGCGCGAGTGACAAGCAGCCGCTTCGCTTTTCTTCGGCTCCAACACAGCCTGAGAAAGACAGAGCAAGAGGGAGGAAGCTGAGACAGACACTTGTAATGTACGACACGGCCATGGACGCCTGGATGTATGACGTGGTACGTGTGTGAACAACGTCTGGCCGATTATATAGACGTGCTTCGTGCTCACTCTCTTTCTCCGTGTGTGTGTGTGTGCGTGTATGTGTGTGTGTATGTCTCTATGTCTGTGTGTGTGTGTGTATATTCGCAAGGTCGCTCGCGCGCGACCGATCGAATGCGCCTCCTCCTCCACCTCCTATTTCTCCTCCTCCTCCTCCTCCTCTTTTTATCATTATCGTGCGCGAGGCTAACTTCTTCCTCCCGCGCCAACTGCCTTTTTTCTTCTCAAGCTTTCGTGGGTCCCTTGGATGACGTTAGCTTTTGTTGTGACGAAAGCCAAGAAGTTGGAAAAAGCTTGGAGGCGCAAGCAAATTTTCCAAACAGAGAGAATTCACGGGCTGGATTTCCCGTCTAGTCAACAGCAGCATGCCCAGGGATTAACTCTCTCAAACTTTGGGGTTGATTGCTATATATAAAGACACGCTCGTGCCCATTTTTTTTATTCCATACCACTATCCTGGCTATTGCTATTGGAAGATTAATTTGAATTTTCAAAAATTCACGTTTACTCCAACAACTATTAAAGTCAGTTGAAATTTTTATTAAAAATTTTTAGTAAAATGTGATAGTGCAGCTATGCATATTGACTGCGTTTAGACAAAATGAATTTTTTTAATTTAACTTACCTAAAAGAATTTTATACTTGAACCAAAACATTAAAGTGTTGTAATATTTACTGCATTTAATCTAAAATTTTATGTCATATACAATTTTTTTTATTTTAATACTTACGTTTTTCTTTAATTTTATTATGAATTACACTCTACGTACATTCGAGATTTCGATTGTCAGAATGCGCAAATCAGAATTAAAGCTTTGTAAAGTATTATTCTGATTGTGCAACAAGTTCGAGGTCTCCAGAGAGTTAATTTCGTCTGTAGATGGTCTGACGTTTAATCTGTAATACAACACTGATATAATTCAGATAAGTTTTTTTTGGTTCTCGGCCTTTATCACCATGCCTAATCGTTTTACATAATTTCCGACTTTAATCGTGCTTTAGGCAGTCAATTTTTCAAAACGAAAACGCCGATTATTGTTCAGCAAAGTCTGTCAGTCTGAAAAGTTTGAATATACACGCGTATAGGCGCTTTTTTATCGTCAATCCCGGCTTAACGACACCGCACATTGCAAAAGAAACGAAATCGTTTCGCACTGAGAACTTTGATAGCTCGACGGCACAACTGACCCTAATTGAAAAACTCGCGTGTTCTGTATATTAGCAACCCCCTCGTACGAACCTCATCACGATTACTTTGATGCACTTTTACGAGGTGTTTTTGCTCCAAAATTAAATTATTTTAATAAAGATTCAGCTAAATTTCAATTATTTTAACTTTTTCAATTAATCTTTCGCTTCATTGTATTTTCAAATTAATTACAAAAGTAAAAGAAATATCTAATTGAAAAAAATAACTATAGTTCATAAAACAAGTTTAAAACTTACTATAATTCTCAAAATACAATATTTTTACTTTCTTTTTTATGGTGTTTGCAAATAAAAGAATTATCTAAAGAAATTTATAATTTTAAATAAAAAATAAATAATGAATTTATAATTACAGTAACGTTAGCTAACATTTTGTCTAATAAAAATAATGAGTGGAATGCATGTAAAATTAGTTGGCAAAGTGACGATTCAAAGGACTAGAACAATCTTATTTCATACATTCTTTTTCACATTTTTCGAAACTAAATTCCAGCATTGGCATGATGTAGGTTTAAGTAGTGGTATAGATTGAGAGGTGGTGGAATGCAAGAAGGGAACTAGCTTAGCCCGACAGTGAAAAAAAATTGTTTGTTTTGATGAGCATAAGCGCAGCTCGAGCGCGGATTTAAGTTAGAACTTTGGAGACAATACTTCGGCTTTCGTATATCTATTTTTCTCTGTTAACTTGCTTGTTCTTAGAAAAATGTGAAAATAGTCGCATTTACAGCTATATCTTAAAGTTTTATCTCGCTCTAATTTAACAAGATCGTACATTATTAATATTTTTTTTCTGTCAAATTTCATTCGTTGGTCTAAAATTTAAATAATTAAAATAATTTTGCTAAATTCAATAATTTGCACTTATAAGTGTTGCTACTTGGCTGCATATGATCGTTTTTTAAAATATAAATATTCCTATTCATATTTGAACACATGTGCAGTATAGCGAACAATATGAATATTATCTTTTTAATTATTTCTTACTCTATCGACTATTTGCTAATAAAGATGAGTGTGGCGTTTTAAAACACATTTCTACTTTATTGTTTCTCATATAGCATTCATTCCTTTTTTTTGGATGAGCAATAGAGTTTTTGCTTTGATCAACACTATGTGCATTGTTTCCTTTTTTCTCACATTTTTTGTGAGCTACGTAATTTATTTCTGTTTATAATTTACTGAATGATTAAATTTTTAATTCGAAAAATATCTAAAAAATGTATTTAAATTTCGAAATTAGATATCTTATATTTCTAATAATTATTGTTAACAGCTTGTTTCAGGAATAAAATTATTTTCTAGTTTTTATAATCATAGTATCACTGAACTCTTTAATTTTGTAATTCAGAATTAAAAGTTACAATTTTATAGAGATTTATTTAATATAATATAAAAAGTTTAGCACATTAGAAAGAGTGTAGTTAAAATCTGAATAAACGAATAGCGTATATTTATATACACAGAACGTAACGGAAATCAATTTTAGCCTTAATGGTCTGAAAATCACCTCTATCAACTCTAATTCAATAAACTGTCCCAGAAAATTGAAATTTCGCAAAAAGCAGGGAAGCCGGCTTTATAGAGCGCTCCTCATCGATCACGAAGAGCTCGCGCGCTCGATGACTATAATAGGAACCGCGCGCCACTCCCGCGGCTTTCGTTTCACGAGAGCCCCCGTGTATATAGTCTGCAGCGCATTTTTTTCAACTTCTTTTTTTAAGGCGCGGTGTTCTGTTTCTATCACTCGTTTTTTGCATACGAGCGGCACAAACTCGGCATATTGTTATTCGCGTGCGCGCGCGCGCACGCGTGCATATACAGCCGTGGAGCAAGTCTCTCTTCCGCCGAACCATGACCAATCCCATTTTAAAAATAGGCCCTACTCTGAGTGTGTATACAGAGCAGAGCAGAGCAGAGCAGAGCAGAGCAGAGCACAGCAGGGAAGACCTTGAAAATGCGCGCTTCGGCAGCACTTTACTGCTCGTTATGGAAAGCCGGATAAAAGACAGCGTTATTTTGCGGCTGCTCCGAAAATTGTGTGCTCTCCATGTGCTATACTAGGTGTATGATAGTACTGCCTTACATCATCAACCTCCTATTTTCCAATTAAGAGTAGTATCTTGCTGACTACCTTTCTTTATAATTTTTCAAAATACAAAGATTTTTGTAACTTAAAAGCGTTAGTTGTGAACTATCGAGTGCCGGTAGGCACGGAGATAAAATATGTCGAAATTTAAAACCTCAACAAAATATCTAAAAATATATCTGGACAAAAACTCCAATAAACTGAAAGAATGACTGTTTAAAAATCAATGGTATTTATCAATTTAAATTGTTGAAAACAAAATTTTAATCATTACTATACCTTGCTGAAAATTCTGCGATATTTCGTCTATCGATAAAATGCTTCTTCAAGCTATTTGATATAAATTAATTTTGGCATAAAGGCGACTAAACGGTTAGAAAATGCAAAAAACGTCTGTGAATTAATGTGAGAAAAATGACTGCATTTCTACTACAGTAATTTCAGATTCTATTCTTCGACTAACTGATCGATTGCTTCAATAATATTATCGGCTTAATGTTAATCGTATGTGCATATATTTTAATAATATTTAATATATGTTTACTGTGACAATAACAGTTTGATGAATTTTGTTTTAAAGTATTCACGAGCTTATTAATTTTTTTAATAATAATTAAAATATGTTAAAATCATCATTGTGCATGTTTGTTGCACAGCAAGCAAAAGTAAATAATAATCGAAGGTGTATTTCCAAAAGAAGTCAGCTACAATGAAACCATTATAAAGAGTAAAAGCAAACGTGTATTGATTCTTTCTTCGATCTCCAAACTCCGTTGCATCTCCAATATTAGCACGCTCATCGCGTGCATGGGTGGCTCTTTACGCAACATTATTCGCACCGTCACTGCAACAGCATGCACGCATGTATGTAAAAGTACTGGTCGCGCGCGTGCTCCTCTCTACATATACGCGGGGCGCGTTTTATCACGATTATCCAATGCTTCGATCTGCGCTCACAGAGCTGGTTAGCGACAGCGCGGTGCTCTTGAACTCTTCTCTCTCTTTCTGTTGCCCCCCTCTCCCTCTCCCCCCCTCTCTCTCTCTCTCTCTCTTTCTGGCTCATTCTCTCCATCTCCGTCGCGCGTCACCACTGATAAGAAGCGTTCAAGGCCAAGCGCCGTGAGACCATTTTCGCAATATCGCGAGAAAAAAGAGGAGAGACGAAAGAGTGTTTACTACAAATTTACTGTGAGCGAGTTGCATTGCTGGCACACTGGGTATGTTGGGCTACATTTAATATTTATTTTTCTGATAACGTAGCTGGGAAGCGATGATTCATCGGCACAGATGCGTTTTATGATGATGAGTTTATTAATGCATAATTTTCAAAGTGAAAGTTCTTTTTATTTTAGTTGCTTATGCACCAAATTTTCCGCTCATTGCTCTAGCAGAATTCAAATGCCAAATAACATTTTTCATACTTATACTAATCGAATTTTAATTTCATTTTCAAATATTGTCGATTTTTGAAAAAAATCTATTGCCAATTGTACATTTAACTTATTAACGGCAAGATCAAAAGACACAAAATTTCAATAAGGGTTATCATAAAGCATTAATAAAGCTATCAAAGGAAAATTTTCCATTTAAAAATTACTTCGACAAAATCTGTCATTATATAAAAAAAGATTTTATATGAAAAAATGAATAATATTACTAGCTACAAACAAGCAAAATAATTTCTCATGCATTTAAACCACAATTCGAATTTCTTATTCAAGAAATTAAAAGGCGAATTCAGTTCTCACTTTCGAAATGTTAAAATGTAAAAATATCCAAAATGATTGCTTTGCAACAAATTTAAAAAGCAAATTGTCATTTATATTGACGTCCGGTCAATGTTTTCGTTGACACTTCTGGGTGCGAAAAGCATAATGTTTCCTCGATTCATCGTGCGAGTTCGAAATTAATTATTGCGCGCCTTACCTTCGAAAATTTTTAAACAATGCGCTCACCGTCTGATCGTAATTTTGGCGGCTCATTATCGCACTAGCTACTGCATACAAGAGGCTTTTCCTCGTTTTATTAAGTGATGGTTTGCGCTGCATAAAATATACAAGCGACCAAAGGGTCAATTGGAATTGCCGCTTTGGTGCTTGTTATCATTAAAGAACTAATTAAGTCTATGTTTTCTTTTACAAGATTAGCTTTTTTATGAATCTTTTTCATTTTACAAATTACACGTTGTTAAGAACTTTTGAAAATTTATGGTTATCGTTCAAATGATTAAAAAAGTTGCAATTTTTTGTGACTTGTGAATTGTTAGAATGTGAACCTTAAAATAGAGAATAGTGAAATCTTAGAAAAATTGATTTTAAATTGTATTATTATTTTAATTGATTATAAAAAATATTGATTTTACGTCATATACATCACACTAACTGATTTTTCAATATAATATTTAAACACTTTGCTGAAATGTAATATAAAAAAGAATTTAATTAAAAGTAAGATATTATAACGATGTACAAAATTTTTCTGAGAAGATTAATTATCATAACTATGCATGTAAATATTGTCACCTAAACTAGAAGACAAACTCCAGATCTTTCTTTGCTCTAAAATGTTTTTTCATTTTTCATGTAATTTAATTTCCAAGATCTTATATTGTAGTCTTTTCAGTAATGTCAGATATATGTCTGGATATAAAAAATATGAAAAATGAAAAATCGTCTTGAAAAAAAGGAACAGAACGATCCTGCCCCGTGAGTAAAAAATATAGTAATTTTTACTAAACCATTTTCTCAGCTTAGATTATTTTTTAAGTTGCAAGAAACTTTACTTATACACAATATTTTAAGTCTCCATCGGCAGTAAATGATCCATTGCTAAGGTGCACAATTGTTTCGATGAGTGTTTCCTTCCGTCACATGCCTGCGGGCTAATAGCGATTTCGCGGAAGCCGGGAAGAGCAGGTATATATGCTCTCTTCTTTCAACGATGATCACATGATTGGTCCACGCGTGTGCGGCGTCTTAAAAGATCAGTCGGCTATTTTACTCGACTCTCGTTTAATTCTCTATTTCCCTCTCGACCGGAACACATATGATTGATATATAGTTTGCTGCTTCAATACTGTAGAGTGAATGCACACATAAGTTTCCATGGCAACCGCAGCTGTTGCTCTTAGACACACGTGCATTCGATCGCGGTAACCATCTTTACTGCAGACTACATTTTTAATTCTTTTGTTGATAAGCAAACATCGAAAATTAGATACTTTTATTGGGTTACTAGATATTTTCATCGTTAGCGAGTCTGTATGCTATTATTGATATATCGCATGTAAATGCAACTTAAAACTAAATTTATTTATTTTTACATCTATATACAAATTGTCATTAATAATAATAATAATAACTTCAACTTTATGTAATTGATAACTCATCTTATTTTTTAACAGTGTTTCTTTAAATAAAATTTGCAATTAACATAGAAGTTTTAATCGAGTAAGAATTACGATTAAGGTAGCTGCGCCACGCTGCCCCGTACCATCAAGGTGCCCCGTGGGGAGCAGCGAATGATTTTGTTTTAAAAAATTATTCAGCCACATTAAAAATGTTTAATATTTATTATATAATATTTTTAATTAACAAAGAGAAGTCCCTACCTCCGAGTCACTAATTTTAGTGAAACTTTGAGGTTTTACAGTGACGGATTTTTAGGGCGAAATTTGTAATTTCACATTATAAATTAAGTTATCTTGTCGATTTTTTTTATTCTATTGTAATGTGTGAATAGAA
>JAPYZA010000714.1:0-27987 GCA_030522685.1 Eupelmus azureus | reverse complement strand
ATGTAATTATTATATAATATTAATAAAACTGACTTATGAAGGGACCAAGACTAACAATAAGCTAAATGCAGAAAATTGACATTAATGTATTTGTTATTGAAAAATTAATTCTTTTTTCCTTGTTGATAAAAAAATTGATCATAAATTGATATATGTTCAAGTACTTTAAGTTTATTTAAACTAAATTATATTATTTATCTTAATTTTTCATTAAATGTTTATACGAATTCGATTTTCAAGAAAAAGATCCCACCTAGTTGAAAATTAAAAAAAATATATATAAATATTTTTAGACTATATTTATTGGAAATTTTTGTTTAAATTTATTTAAAATAACATATGACTAATATAGAAAATTAACTGCAACCTTTTAAACATGCAAAGACTCAGCAAGAATAAAAAAATTTTTCATTAAAATTCATTATTGTCAATTTTATGTTTCTAAAAGAAATTCTGATCCCTTAAAACAATTATCTAATCAAACAACTATTAAACAAACACTAATCTTTATAAATCGGAATATATAATTTATAAAAAAATCAAATTTTAATTTATGTTCAAATATTTTTAAAGAATTTTTTTTTTCCATTCATTAACATTCTTTTAAATAAATTGAACTTTTTTTTTACTTTATCAGTAAAATTTCTACAAAAAAAAACAAAATGTTCTTTAAAATAAATTAATTTTCTTGAAAAGAGAAAATTACCAATGAAACAGCGACGACAGATTGGCCAAAAAGAGTTATAAAATATCCATTAGGAGTAACTGACAGAATCTTAATCCATGAGCCTACACAACATAAAGTACTTCCCATAATTATAGTCCACCTTAAGCCGATCTTTTCGGTCAAATAAAATACTGGAAAGACAAAAATGTTATAATACAGCATGAAAATCATCGACGTCCAATCGACTGCGATTGAAGAGACATTGTAGTACCTATTTAAAAACAAAAACACAATAATTATTATACAGATATATAATATTGTAATTGAATTAACAACATTTCTAAAAAATATTCAATTTAATTTAAAATATTACCGTTCATCAAATGTCAATTCATAATTCATCAATAAACTTTTTAAAAATGTTTCTCTAGTATGGATATTGTAAAACGGTTAGAAATAAAGCGCCTGTAAACAATGATTTACACAAAGATTCAGCTTTTAATCATTACAGATGCTAGAATTCTAATTTTAATTTATTCATATCGACATCGATAACAATGTAGTAGTTCATCTTTAAATTGTTTTCGTATTGATAACAGAAAAACCAGCCGATTACTCAAATAACTTAATGGTTGTTTGAACTTGTCGAGAGCATCATTATTTTGATTTATTATTCCGAATCTTGAAGTATTTTACGGTACGTCAGTATGTGTGCTGAGAATTATATGGGATGCAGTAAAATCTCAAAACAAAAGATTAAAATTTTCATACCTCCTGTGTAAGTCAGGGTAATTAAAGATTTTAATTCCAACTATTGTAATTGTAATTTTAAAATTTTTAAATTTTATCTATTACGTATTTATTAGTACGATGCTAAATAAACTAATTTTATTTTATATATAGATAATAATAATTAAGTTTCAAAAAAATTTAAATTGAGTAAACATTTTCAAAGCTCAACGATACATTAATTTAGTAAGAATGTAGAATAACATTTACTTTTATTTTACTGCTTAAAATTCCCCAATGTTAACATGTTTTTCGTTAGATGAAGGTTCAAAACAATTAGATTCTTCAAACTTCCCGCAATCATTTTACACTTCATTAAACTGCGTTTCAAGAAGTTCATAATTGTAGCCTTAACATTATCTGGCCACAATAACATGCACGAAATGTTCACCAAATCAAAAGCTAATAATACCTGCCAACAATGTTTGCAATTATGGAGTACTCTATCCATTGGCCCATCACGAGTGCCCCAAATAACATGAACAAACCCAGCATGAACCATCTCTTTTTGTAGACTTTGATCTCCAGCTGCCCCTTTTTCTCCTGTTCCACCTCTTCACCAGCAGCAATCACAATTTTCGGACGTTCAGCACCGCTGGTCAAAGCACTCGACTCCTGATCTTCCGTCATTTTTAGTGCCGGATAGTTTTTCAGATCGCGTCACATCATCAAATAAAAAAAACAATAAAAAAAAAAAAAAAAAAAAAAAAAACATTTGGTTAAGTTAAATAAATGATAGTCACCTTTACTAACGGCTACGTTAAATATAACACAATACAAATAATTAACGTGACCTACAACAAATGGTTATTGCGAAAGCATTTTTCTATTTTTTACCTTATCTATTAAATTTATCATAAATTATTTAATAAAAAGTAAATGGAAAGGGACAAATTTTTATATCCCTCACACTTCGAACTATTAATGATCACAACATCTAGCAACAAAAGTGTAATTGAACCTATTATTAATTGATATATGAATAACTTGTAGATATATAGATTTTTTATACTTTACACAACTTCCAGACCAACTAAATATAATTATTATCTATTGTATCAGCTACATAAGTTGCATAAGACTTTGTCCTATAGAAATGAATACGGCTATAAACAGCATTTTAAGAAAATCAGATTTTCGATTGTAAAAATTGAAATTTTTCGATCAAGCATATTTAATAAACAATCTTATCAAGCTTAGAATCAATCTTAATCGACTCAATTATGCAGACGCTATTTCACATTCGCACTTTAGAGCATCCAAAACAACAACAAAGTCAACTCCAAAGCCCTAGTAGCCCATGAAATTCAAATTGCCCCTTCACCCTCTTTCAAAATGCAGAAAAGAATCCAATGATCAGCCTGCGCCAGCTTTTCCCCAGCCCGTATTCGCTCGCGGCAAATGATGATCGAAGCCGACGCGCGTCACATCGATTTCGACACCTGACGAAGACGCGCGCGAGGGTTTCTCGACTGCATAAGGGAGGGAGGAGGGTGGCGCTCTGGCCAGATGAACTGACACAAAGCGTCGCGACGGCGGCCGTCAGTCGAGCGCCGGACGCGTCCGACGCTGCACGCGATCTTAGTTGTCGTTGTCGTTTCGATATTTTTTTCGTCCTTAAGACGGTTTGGTTACAGTGTGTTGAAGAGAGTTTGAAGAAGTGCGTTTTGGTAGGTTTCGCTGGATGGGTTTTGGTTTAAAGGGGGAATTTAAAGAGCGGCTGTTAGAGAGGACGGGTTAGTTTGTTACTTGGTATTGTGTGGAGAATTATTTGTGGTTTTTGTTTGGGAATGTAAACAAGTGTTTTTTCATGGTATCTTTTTATAATGAGATGGAAAACATGTTTTGTGTTCAACTTGTGCGAAGCAAGACAGAAGCAGGGCCTATTTTGATAAAATTAATGTTATGCATTTTCCGTTAATTTTTAATCCTTTAAAAGCATTTGCTATTTAGTTTTGAAAGCTTTATTACAAAAAGTTACAAATGTTCAAATTATAGTATAAAATAAATAAATGAATCGTCAATGAAAAAAAAATATAATTAAAAAGAGATGAAAAAAAGTAAGTTTGAATGATAGTAAATAAAACAAATTGTAAATAGTATTTTGAATTATTAAATTATCTGACAAAAAATTATTTAATTAGATTATTAATAAATTTATTTAGGCTTTTGACAAGAGTATACTTCTTTAACTTAAAATAAAGTAGATGGTATAAAACAGTCAAAATTCATTAATCGATCAAAATTGAAGACAAAACAATATAGTTATAACAAATAATGATAGTTACACGGGTGTGAATTTTATATGTATAATGTTATAGTCAGGTGATAGTATCAATTTACATGTATGATTGTCTTTCAAACCTTGACCGTGCAGTGTTTTTTCACCTATAAGTATTCGCACAAAACTTAAAGAAGATAAAGACATTAATAATCCTCAGTATATTAAGTTATCTTTTTAGGTGTCATAACTAAAAAAATAATCAATATATATTTAATACTTTTTTAGAGATGCTTTTTATGAATAAAATTAATAATTTAAAAAATTGAAGAAAGTGATTTTAATATTGTCAAGAAATTATGTATTCTCAATAGTTAATAAAAATATAGTAATAATTAATATTTTTAAAGCACCTTAAATTAACCATTCAAATTTAAGACGTATAAGTAATAAATATTTATCTTTATGAATGAAATATCTGAATTATGTTCATTTAGAGAATGTAAAATGGGCTTATTACAGAAAAAATAAACTACTCTCGTTATTATTTTATCATCATTCTTCTAAGGCTTCATGCATTTTATTAATTCAAAAGTAAATTTTAATAAAAATAGAATAAAAAAAATTTCATAAATCTATTTGATATTGACATTGTGAACAAAGCATTTAATTTAAGTAAAATTATATAGAACTGCTGAAATGGATATGGCAAGTGCGCATTTGTAACACAGACATATGGATTCAATTTATGTAACAAGTTGCGTATCTTAATAGTCTTTTATTCAACATTATTATGAAATCCACCCAAGCTGTGCGATTCATTTTTCAATTTATTTTACAATAAATACGGTAAAATTTGTAAAGTTGTCATTAACAAAGTTAAAGTATCACATCAGGAAAAATATTAACTTCAGTTAACATATCAAGAAAAGAATCTTTAGAAAAAGAATAAATAATTGTGAAATAATTAATTACAATACTATCTACTACACACCGTTAACTAATGGCTACAATAGCCTGACAATTTTTTTAAAATTAGTATTGATACTAAATTTTTAACGATGCTACCGTAAAATTTTATATACTTATTTTTATAGCAATATTTATTGGATCTGTACAGTAGGTACATCAAATTTTTACGTTTTTCTATAATAAATTTCAAAATAAATATTTGTAAACTTGTACTTTATTATTTATCTTTTAATTGAATTTCGTAATAACTTTTCTGGTTTGTTAGAAAGTCTTCTTTAAGTCACTAAAGTCCGATAACCCTTTCAGTCTCATATGCCACCATCATACATCCTATTTTTCTTTTACTATAAAGAGGAGGTATTTTATTTTATACCCTTAGAAAACAGCCAAATTTTTTCAGTTAAATAGAGATGAAAATATCAGAAACAATAACTATTTTTGTTTATTATATAAAATATTAGTAAAATTAATAAAAGTAACCAAAGTAACCATGTATTGCAGTATCATTTCTTTCTATTCTATGTCAATTCCTGAAATTTCTTACATTTTTAGATTGCAAAAAACTTTGAAACAGTGAAATATGACAACAAAATTTTAATTGTGTATCTCTGTGAAATATTGTCAGATTTACTTTTTTGTTGCTCCTTTACGGACATTTCTAAAAGATTTAATATATAATAATTAGAGTGTGATAAAAGTATGGGAATTATTATATTAATTGAGAATGGAGGTAGATATTATATTATTATCGAAGAAGCTAAAATTAAGATACTGATTGTCTGATTTTTTAAAATTATCTTGATTCTAAATACGATAGTATATTAGCTAATTAATAATCAACTTGATATAAATAATCGCATATAAGAAAATATGGCATTAAAAAATTTAATTTATGACATATTCACCAAAATCAGTAAAATCAAAATTCCATAAGTTGAAAAAAGATCCCCATTATTACAGAGAAAACAGCGGAAATTTATTCAAAACATCAACTAAAAACATCAGCATGAGATTTACCCGCATCAACCGACACAAAGTACCTAATAGCAAGACAGTAGAGTGCTGAGCCACACGCGTGTCAGCGGCTGAGCCATACATCAAACTTTCAGCAACGATGAGAAGAAGCGCGTGCCTGGGCAAGGCCGAAGGCTCGTGAGTTAGTTGGTCACGGCTTCAGGATGGCGGAGAAGCTCGCCGAATACGAGGGCCTTACTGGCCGGGTTCACGGAATCAGGGACAAAGCGCGCGAGAAATGGGACGAGTTCAAAGAATGGAAAAGTGCTATCCCGACAGATCGGGGCCTCGAGGGGGTCGTCAGCCATCTAAGGGGCCCACCCAAACTCGAGCGCTGTCTGGACGACTACGCGCATGTATACAGGTGAGTGGCGCGTTCTGTTTTTTCTTATTTGTTAATTCATATTTAATGGCATTTTCTGATTTGATAATAGGCAATGTTTTCCGAGATAGGTGCAATATGGTTGTAAAGTTTTAATTGTCATTCTATTAGGGTTGAGTTTTCGTAATAAGATATATTTATTTGATATAAATTATATAATTATGATAAGACACAATATTACAATTTTAAATCATTAAATAATTATTAGTCTGAAAAATAAACATTATTCAAAATAGTACATTACGCAACGAGTGCGTAAAATAGGTGATTATCGCACACGTCGGATTTGTCGCCCGGGCAAGGAGAGGAGGGCTTGGGGGCCGTAGCCCCTCGTCAAAAAATGACTTTAAAAGTCATTAAGATCAAATTTATTTCCATGATAGAAGTTAACTGATAAATGTATTTGTTGATATGGATCCTTCTAAAATACGATTAATATTGATATTTTTGTCTCTTGCTAAGTGACCGTAAAGAACGTAAACAAACTCTAATGTATGTCAAGGGTTTTCTTATCAAAATAAACTCGAATGGTGAATTGACTGTTTCGCTTAAAATTTAATTATATTTATTTTATGCATACTATATTTATTATTCGCACGGTGGATTTATTTTATGTATGCAAAACAAATTCGTGCTATAATAGGATATTTTATGTGCGCAAACACGTGCGTAAAATCAAATTTACATTAATTAATTAATTAATTTAATTTACGAGGGCAGCATGTTTTACTTCATAAGTGCAATATACGATTTTTTAATACACTCCGACGAAAAGGGGGGTCTTTTTCTCGATATCTGGGATAAAGTACTGCTCAATTTGCCCGAGAAAAAAGCGTTTGATGCATGAGCAGAGCGCTTTTTCCTCAGGGAAATACAGCAGTACTTTATTCTCGGTTGATTGAGAATAAAGACTTTGCTGCCGGGGTGTGCTAAAAAATCAATAATTTGTCTATTGCTAATAATGTTAAGACGTTTTAATAAAAAAGACGTATTCACGGCTGTCATAATAGATTTTTATTGAACTCAATGTTATTCTTTTGATTTTGAGAACTCCTTAATCTATCGTTAAATTGAAAGATTGGAAAAGAGTGCATTCATTGTAAATTATAAAGCTTTATAATTAAAAACAATTAAGTTAAATTTAAAAAACATAACTATTAATAGCTACATTTACTTTAGTTGTTGAACTCAAAAAAATCTTAGATTTATAAAACAGGCAGCAATGACAGAATTAATGAAATATGTTTTTATAAGCTGCCTTTGTAAGAACATACTTGCATCCCTAAGAAATAGAATTATGCAATAAGTAGCGATTTGACTTACGCAAAAAACCACATTTTTGCATATCAGACACGACTGCATGTCTTAAAATAAAATAACAAAATCGCTGTTAAAAACCGATTTTTATTGCTTATTATTTAAAGAATTCATGTTTTATTCAAATTGTGTTTTAAAAAATTATACATCTTTTATCAAATAAATTTATGTAAAAAATAGATATTTTTTAAGATTAACTTCTTTTACCAAGAAGAAAAACTTGTTGAAGTTTCAGCAAAATTAGTTATGAAAGTTTCGAGGAAATTTATAAATACATTTTTTGCCCGGAAAACATAAGTCCCTTCACTATATATCGTGCCCTCAAAGTACTTCTGTAGTACTCATATAGTAACTTTTTACATGTTTTAAACACAAAACGAAATCTCGTACCCTTCTATGAGGTTGCTGGAGTACTATTTTGCGATCGCAAATACACAATTTCCTAACAATATTTTTTTTATTATTTTCATGATCGTTTTATAAAATTAAGGGATTTTAGAAAATAATTAGATTATTTTTTTGTATTACTTAGTCGACATGCACCGGAAGATCATTTGACAGAAGTACACTTCCTGCTAACCCTTATAAGGCACTCATAATTTGATATTATGATATATTTAAGAAAAACTTAATAATTTTAAGAAAAACTTATATATTATACAATACTCACAATTAGTAGCAGTTAGTCTAAAATACTGTATGCAATGCATCGCGTAATGTATGCATTTCGAGTCACGGTTGGAGAAGGACTGATGAATATACAGACAAGAAAATCAGACCCTCCAACCGTGACTCGAAATGCATACGTTACGCGATGCATTGCATACAGTATTTTAGATTAAGTACTACTAATCGTAAATATTGTGTAATATTAATTTTTAGATCATCGTTTTTCTTAAAATTATGTATTAAGAATTTTATAAATTTTATTAGAGTACCTCGATAAGGGCCAACAGGAAGTATTCATATAAGATGACCGAAACGAATTAATAGACCATCGGCTAATTAATAAATAAAATAGCCAAAATTCATTAATCGTGAGGCTATTTTCTACAATCCCTTCATTTCCTAATAAGTTTAGCGGGTCTTACAATTATTAGCACTGCACTCGCGAAAAATATATGTCGTTTTTATATTTTACAAATAATTAGTAAGTAGTAATTTGTGTGTAATTTAGTAGTAATTTCATTATACAATATATTAGAATACTTACTGATAAACGATATTAGCTTTAATTGCGAGTAAATAACAGTGTTGTCCTTCGTCGTCTTTTAATAACTGAACACTCCCGCGGCAGTAAGAAAGCAGAATTGAAATTCCTGAACTCATGAATTAAATATTAAGATTGTATTATCGAAATTTTACGAGTTTTGCAAAGTTTATAAATGTTTTTTACTTCACTGGTGCGCCGATAGTGATTCTTTTAAAGATCACAGCAGGAAGAATTGGTTTTGTTCATTATGCAAGTGATAAAGCAGTCCGAAGTGAATCAGTCTATTTATATCTATGAAGTACTTTCATAAAAAAAATACCGTTAATTAGTTTATTTTCAAATAAATAGTATTTTTTAAATTAAAGTACAGTAAAAGCTTGCGAATGTATTGATTGGCTGGGATGTGACTTGCAGACGAAGTAGGAGATTGCGTTGTATTCGACATAGCTAGGATTTAATACAATATGGCATTGAGGTATCGACATATTATATGTGCATGATTGACTTTAAAATGTTTATTTAATATTTGATTGAATTTTCAAATCAGATACATATAGAAAGATTGAAAATGTTTATATTTAAAAGATTAATTTAACTTTAATAATATCAAAAATATCTTAAAATATATTCTTTTGATGTAATTTTGTTTAAGTAGATGGTAATTTACTTCGTTATTTGTTAAAAATGTTAAAAATTAATTTATTGTAAATAAATAATACCAATCTGAAATGAAATACTTTTAGTTATCTTAAAATCTTTTTCAAGAAATATTGATTGTATTGTATATAATTTTTATTAATTTACAATATAATATCTTTACCAATTTACGTAATGTATCAAATAGTCAGATAAATTTTTCATCGATGATATTATACAACTATTATCGATTTTAGTAGAACAGATACCCCCATAATTACAGTAGCTCAGTTCAATGTACTTTGAAAGAATTTAATGAATTATTTTAAGTATATCTATTTTAATGATTTCTTTACCTAAATATTTCAAATGAAATACCTAAACTGTATCTTTCAAAAATCACTATGTGTACAAAACAATACAAAAACAATTTTCACGACATCACAAATATCTTTTAAAAAGTATAAAATCTAAATTATGCCAAAATGATTGCCCAAGTATTTAAAGCAAAACATAATTAAATCCAAATGCAACTTACCTATCTACATTCTACTTATTTTGATCGTCTCAGGAGGAAGACGCGGGCGGAGCTGGTGCGCGTCTCGGCGGCCGTGATGGGCATCGAGTTCTCGTACGCCGCGGAGACGGCCTTCGTTTCACCCACCCTGCTGAAGATCGGCGTCGATCACCAGCACATGACCCTGGTCTGGGCGCTCAGTCCCCTGGTGGGCTTCTTCGTGACCCCGATACTCGGCAGCGTCAGCGATCGCTGCCGGCTCAAGCAGGGCCGTCGCAGGCCCTTCATCTTCCTGCTTGCCATTGGTGTACTCCTAGGTTAGTCGATTAATCGATGAGAGAGGGTTTGATTTGGCTTTGACAAATATTGACTGTGTTAAATTTGGCTTTTTGTGATATTACTTTTTGGGGGCAATGCTTATAAAATTTAGTTTTAATAAAACTTTACTAATTGTTTAGATTGGAAACATTTTTTGTTTTAGTTTAGAAAAGGAAGTTAGGAGAAATGAATTTTATTTATTTAGAGAATAATATTGGTAGGGAATTATTTTTTATGAGAAAATTGGATTTTCGGTAAATTTTGTAAAACTACAAAGTATCTACTATCACATAATATCAAGATAACGTATAAGTATATATAAAAGGAAAGCTAGAAAAAGAATTATTTACATAATTATTTAAAAGATAATTTAGAATGGTATCCGTATAATAGATGTATATATATTTTATAACAGGCAAAACTAAGGTTTAAAATAAATGAATGAATTACAAAAATCTGTTTTGTAAAAGTTCTTCTATTTCAATAAATAGATCTGTCTAGATCAAATGCTACGGAAATAACCTAATCCAAATATTCTCTAAAGATATTATTTACGTATAAACAATATTGGATTAATATTAAAAACTTTCATCTTTGTTAAATTTATTTACACAGAATTAATACAGATTAAAAAAAAAAATAAAAATAAGAAACTGGCATTATGTGGGTACAAAATTTTGATAAACAATGCAAATTCTACTAATATTTTCTCGATTGTATGTATAATTTTATTGCCTTTTTTCCTTAAAAAAATGTTTTTTTCTACTTTAGAATCCTTTTGCCAAATTATGTGATAAAGATATTCTAACTTATAGTTATTCTAACTTTGTAGTGTGTAGTATTTTGATAGCGCCTGTGCAACTTTTACTAAAGTTTGTTTAGAAAATTATTTCCTCAAGAGAAACAATGAATACATAATACCTTGTCATAGTAATGTCACTTAAAGTATCATTGTTCATTTTTCTTATTAAATTAAATGGAAATATGTAGGAAGCAAAATAGTTGATATATTTCCTGTTAAATTGTTTCGCTTAAATTTAATTTATATTTATTAAAAGCAATCTTTTTTATATGTACAATGCACATTACTTTAAAATTATGTAAAATTATATTTATAAATATTAAAAATGTATATTAAGTTTACTAATGTACAAAAAATTATAAATTAATTACTATTAATTTATAATAACGTGGTATTATTTTTAGCACAATAACTTTTTAATAAATTATAGCCGAATTCCAACCCAACTCTAATATCATATTACAATATTATCAAAAAAATGTTTAAAATTTGCATTAATCTTTACCTATAAACAAGATCTATAAAAAAATGAAATATAATCTGTTAAACCAAAGGCCTGATACTGGTACCAAACGGCGAGGGCATGGGATATGCGTTTGGTGACGTTAAAGCAAATTTCACGGCTGTGCTTGGACATCGTACGACGGGAAAATCAGTAAAAAATGATACATTACCGCCACCGCCACCTTCGTCGCATCCATGGGGCATATTTTTCACCATACTTGGCACTGTTTTACTAGACTTCGACGCAGATGCCTGCCAAAGTCCCGCTAGGGCTTATCTTTTGGATGTAACGTTACCAGGTATGCTCTTTTTTAAGCATCTAATAAATTTATTAAATATAATAAATGTATCTGATATGATCTTATATGATAATATACATGTTTTATAAGACTGATTACTATAAAAGTAATTTAATTTGTATTAATATGACTATATTTTCAGTTGCGTATTTTTGAAAAATTTGTGATTGTCTACTTGGATTATAGGCTGGATAAACACCTAACATGATATAACATGATTTACATTTTGAATTAGTTTACTTTATATAATATTTTTTAAATAAAGCATAAATTTAGTTAACTTATTAATTAAATTTTACTATACTTTACTATATTTTAGTAAAGTTTTATGATTACAAACTTCTTTTTATTACAAAAAATCAAGTAAAATAAAAGTTACAGAATACTACATCACTGACACTTATTACAACTTTTAGAGGACCACGCAAGGGGCCTGAGCACGTTTACTGTTATGGCAGGCCTAGGCGGTTTCATGGGCTATGGCCTTGGGGGCATCAATTGGGACGCATATGCCATAGGCCGCGCACTTGGTGGACACCTCCACGCCACCTTTACCCTCATCACCATTATCTTCATCATATGCGTGGCCAGCACTCTCACCAGCTTCAAGGAAATACCTCTCGACTTCCTGGAGAGCGACGAGTGCAAGCAACAGCTTCAAAAATTGGTACTTTTTCAGAGATTGGCTATATTTATTTTATTAGAGATTAAATTTTTAACTTAAATTATATTGTTTAATCCGTCTACAAGTTAAAAAATGTTGTTTTCGAATATTACATTTTTTATTCTTTAAATCAAATGTGTAACAAAAAATGTTTGCATTAAGCAACTTTGATATAGAACTTTTTCTAAGTTAAAATTTGATACACAAAACTTGAATCAACTTCGGTTAAAAGTTCATACATAAAAATTAATTTATATCTACTTACTCTACTTTTCAGTTAGAAGACGAACGTCGAATGAATGAGAAAGAAAAAATAGCCGTTGATGATTCTGTTTCTTACGGGGCGCTCGGAAATGAACAGGAGATTAACGAGGAGAAAACCGACGTAAGCTAATTGAAAGTTATCTTTCATTTTTAAAATTCTTGATCTCATTTGAGCCCTATAGTTAGAATACTTAGCTAAAGAAAATTCAGCATTTCATATTATTTCAATAATAATTTATATCGACTAATTTTTATAGAAATATCAAATATTTTCATTTAGTATATTTTTATTATTATTTTAATTTTCAAAAAAGGGTAACAGTACAAGTTAATCAAAATTAAATATATATCAATAATTATAAAAAAACTTCAATAAACGTAATTTACATTGTTAAAAGGAGATCCCGATGAAAGAAATTCCGGATGAACCGAGAAAACCGGGCGGAGTTCCGATGATTCCCGACATCGCACCCACCTCTTATCCAGAGGTCCAAGCCCCCACAGACGACCCCAACGCCAACCCCAAGGCTACGCTTCAGCAGTATCTCTATTCAATCATCTACATGCCTCATAGTATGAGAATGGTGTGCCTAACGAACCTCTGTTGTTGGATGGCCCATGTTTGTTATTCCCTCTACTTCACGGACTTTGTTGGCGAGGCTGTTTACGGTGGTGATCCAAAGGTACTTTAATATCAATTTTCTCGATTCTGTCACGATTTCTAGTTAACAATTTGCTTTATGTTATTCCAAAGGCGCCTGAGGGATCAAAAGAGCGCGACCTTTACGAATCAGGAGTGAGATTTGGCTGCTGGGGAATGTCGATGTATTCACTTTCCTGTTCCTGCTACTCAATGATCATCGAAAAGCTAATTCAGCGCTATAAGTGAGAATCTAGTTCGATTCTGCATGTTGGCTTTATCGATAATTGGATAAATTTTCTTTTAGAGCAAGAAAGGTCTACATTTGTGGCTTGCTGTTCTACAGCTGCGGCATGATGATGATGGCACTGACGAAGCACCCAGCCGGTGTTATCATTTTCTCATGGACAGCCGGAGTCATGTATTCTACGCTATTTACCATGCCGTACCTTCTCATCGCACATTATCATGCTTCTAACATAGTAAGTTGAGAAATATGCTTACAAAAATGTTTTGTATTCCATAACTTTTAAACAATTAATACGTATGGTCATATCATTTGTAATTTTAAATTCGAAGACACTAATCCATAATTTAAGTTCATTATTACCATTTGCACATATTCCACTCATTGGTTCAAGCCAAAATCACGCACACATTCTTTAACTCTTCTCTACAAAATCTGGACTTCAAATCAATCTTCAAATTTTTTGTTCAAAGTTCTCGGTGACTGCGGAAGGTGAGGCTATTCAAGAAGAGGGCGTACGCGGTCTCGGTACTGATGTTGCCATTGTCTCTTCGATGGTGTTCCTCGCCCAGTTCCTACTATCATGTTGCCTTGGCACCATAGTCAGCGTCTCTGGAACCACCACAGCCGTTGTTTGCGTCGCCAGTACCCTGGCAGCTTGTGGTGCCGCCGCTGCCACCCAAATCATGTACCTGGACCTCTGAGCTGGATGCAATACTGTTCGTTGCATGTACACAGTACTGCAAAATTGCTGAGTGAAATGTTTCAGAGTCTATGGTGCTAAACCGCTTCTTATAATCTTTATCCATATTAATGGAGAACCGAGGGTGTTTCTTGTGTATGAAAATATATGTGTGTAAAATTTTAATTTACTTCCTTGGATGCTAAAAGAAGATCCGTTGACTATACGGTATTTTAAAGATGGATTTGCAATCTTGGGATATTTGTATTTATTATTAGAGACTAATTATAAAATCTAATATCCTTGTATGATTTGAAGATAATCAAATTAAGTAAAATGAGTTTATTTATTCGAAGTTTATAAACTTTGAATAGTGTTTAAAAAAACAGAAAATGTGTTAAGACTATGTGTTTCTATGTATGATATGTTGTATGTTTCTTTCTTTATGGCTATTGATGGAACTTCTCGTTCAAACTTTTTATTGTCAAATAAAATTCATATTATTTATTTAAAAGCAATATGATGAGTTAAAAGTAAAAAAATATTGTTATATTTTTACTGATTATCAGAAGTTAAAACGAGATGGACTTGACATTAGCTTAAAGTCCAGCCATATGCTGAATATATTAATCGATTTTTATCAGTTTTGAACAGTTACGTATTTATAAATATCTAAGTTAGGTATTTGATGCAAACAATACTTTATGGAGTATTTAAAACGTTTTGAAAATATGAAAATGTTTTAAAAATAGTATATATTTTTAATAAAGTTTATTTTTTTTTAATTAAAAAATGTTTTAGAGTCATATAATATGAAGAAAATATTTCAAGTACTATATTTTTCTTACTGAAAACATAGTGAAATATTTAATGTTTAAAGCTCTCTAGTGTTTATTATAAATCATAAAATGGTGCCAAAAATTGTGAATGTGAAATAAATATGCGAAAATGTTATTTAAAAATACTTGTGCTGTTAGAGATAAAAAAAACTAACGAATGAAAATTAATCCCTATTTTTGAAAAAGAGAAGGAAGTTATTATAAAATATGTTTTAGGATTATTATTAGATAAGGTAGAAGCTGTTTAATTAATTTAGAATTCAAAATTGAATTATTAAATTCAACTAAAATTACATTCACTTAAAGCCCTAAATTTTATGTTATTCTTTATACATATATAAAATTTTACGTATGTATTTCTTTTACATAGGAATTCCTTATGATATAATTTCTATATTTCGGCTTTAGCAACTACTTTTTACTTAAAAACACTTACGATAATTATAATTATAATGAAAATTATACTTGTATTGTAATTATAAGTAACAATAAAATTATTTTCTACAAAGTTCCAAACAAAAAATGACAATATTTAAAGAATGAAAAATAAACATAAAATTAAAGAAAGATGCTATTTTGATGGAATTCGTTTAATCACAACAGTTATGTTGTTTCGAATTAAATAATTTAAGAAAAGTGATCCTAATATAAATATAGCTACTGCTATTTAATTTTCAAAATTAAAGAAAGATAATTTATAAAAAGTATTTTAGCCATATATTTTATGTTTTTTAATAGCATTGTAAAAAGTTTGCGCAATTTTTATTTAAAACTTGTCATATAAATGTATGCAAGTATTATTATCTTGCACAAAAGAAATCAAGTGTACTTCTTTCTTATTGTTAATTACCAAATAATCTTACATTTAATTATGCCAAAGAATACAATGAAATCAATGTTATAAGAGTATATTTTTTGCTTATTATCATATAATATTGACAACAATAATTTTATTTAGTACACAATGGTATATTTATTGTGTAAAGGATTTCTATAAGCGTTATCGTGTAAATATGTATACTAATTTCATCTTGTAATGAACATCAAATGAATATTTGCGAAATTAAACTGTGTATTCAAACGATACTTTTAGATTATTATTATTATTTATTATGATCTTTTAATTAAAAGTAATATTCGACCTTGATAATCCTTCTTCGACAATATATTATAGTTTGAAACTGCAAAATTTCTAAAATTTTTTAATGTTTCGCCATTTTACTGTAGTAAAAAAATGTTTAAAAATTAAATTCAGGTTATAAACTGAAAGCGCAGTTGATGTAAATTTATTAAGAATTGCAGGAAAGCACAGCGAGAACTAGGATCTTTACAAATCATTTAATACTTTAGTACGTTAATTATTCAGATAACATTAATACAGTAGCTGCAAAACACAAGCGTGTGCAAAAAAGTAGCAATTCCGCGCTCTGTGTACAATTATATTAGAGTCACGCTATCGCAATGATGGCTTATTTTAATGGATCCAAAAAGCTCACAATATTTTGAGATTTACCTATTGAGCCTGAATTGATAAAGTAGGTTTCATGCTCCAGCTTTAGAGTTCTGCACATAGAGGCCGCAACTTCGACGTTAGTATGGTATACCTATTGCCACTTTCACAATTTTTATCAACTTTAAGTTAAGTCATATAAAATCGCTTTATATAAAAATAATTTCAAAATTATTAATATTTTCTATTCAAATTACTATAATTAGTTAATATTTTTATTAAAAAATTACAGTCTTAAAGAATTTTGTAAAAATGTGTGCTTTGTTCTAATAAGCAATATATTTATCTTGTATAGAAGATCCATATATAGAAGAAGAATATGTAAACTGTTTTATTTTTATAAAAACTTTTATTTTATTACATAAAATATTACAAAATTATATGAAAAATGTTATAAAAAATGATTTTTAAGTCATATTTTAAAGTTTTCATGAATTTTTCATGTATTTCATAATACATTCTTGTACGAAAATTAAAAATGTTGTTAAGTAGCCTACCGTTAAAACTATAATCAATTGTATAAACAAAGTACTCTTCTCTTTTTTGACATGGTCTATGTTTTCATCTTTATGTTCGTTCAAAATCAATTTTTTTCTCGATGATAGCTGAAATCCACCTTCCAGTAACTTTTGTATTATTTGATCAAATTTTTCAACAAATGGAGACCCAGACTCGTAATAGTATACCATAGGCTCACACCAAAAAACCGCTTTAGTTACTTTCATAATCGGAGTACCGCGATAATATCCATTCAGTCTCAAAAACTCATTTGCACGTAGCAAAGTGGTAATACATATTACATTTCTTCTTTTTCTTAATTTATTAATACAAGTTTCTATTTTAGAAACTATGATAAGTTTAGATTTAATGTTTCTGATGAATTCATCGTTACTTGCAAAAGCTCCTTCAGCATACACTTTTTCAATATAAGGAATAAATCCTGATTTATCTATCTCCTCGAATGTATCAAAAGAAATTTCTTCCTGTACCAACTTAATATCCATCAAATTTAGCATCATCACACTGTAGTAGGTGAAAGATATTAAACTTAACATAAAGAAAAAATGTCTTTCGCCTGCTTTACGTGGTGTTTTTGGTAGGCTAAAATTAAACAATATCCGAATAATGTAATTATTTTTCCAATATTGATCCTCAAAGTTTAATAATTTGACTGCAATTGAAATGGAAAGGAATATCAATGCAAACACTGCCAAATCATAGTATAGACCACTTGACACTTTAATATGAGTACGTTTTACGATTGGAACGACCCCTATATATTTCAAACATTTAAGATGCATACCAACTTCCACAGCTTTAGCATAACTCAAATTATACAAAGGCAATATGACTGGCATCATATTTTGCTCTCCTCTATGCAAAGATTTTGCTACATTTATAATAACATTTAATATTTTCTGATCTTCGATTACAATTGCAGGTGTTATATTGAAATTTAGAATTTTAGCAAGTAATAACGTCAATGGATAATAAGCTCCCTCAATTGCTTTCAATGTTCCTTGATTGTCTTTAATACAAGTCATATGTGGTGGGAAATTCCACACCACCACACGCATCGGATAATTTTTCATATCTAAAAGTTTATCAGGAAAAATTTTTTCTTTTAAACTTATCGGACTTTGGTTATGAGTTTTTTTGAATGGATTATAATTATAAAGCACATTTTTATTTGAATCACTTTTAATTGTTACTCTTAAAATGGTTACGTCCAAAAATTTTCTCAACCATGCGTATTCCAAAATGCTTTCATACGATTTTTTAGGTTCAACTCTATTACTGTCAATAATCAGTAAGCATTTCGGACGCCTGTGAACTGTTGATATCTGGACAAATAATTCAATAAAATTTTTCATAGATTCAGTTATGTTTTCCTTATTCGTGTTTTTATACAATATTATAAATAAAAAAACACTTCGAGGATTTCGGAAGACAGATTGATACACTGATTTATCGAAGCTAATATTGTGTTGGGCCACATCAACGGAAATAGTAGAAATTTCACTCGTTAATCTTTGTCGAAGAAAATTTTCTTCATAAATAGACGGAGTTATCGATTTATTGGTGAATATAGCGATTCGGGAAAACTCTCTTTTAATCTGGTATTTCAAAATATCAATCCAACTATTTCCAAAACATCGATTGTTATGATTAGCACTCAAAAATATTAATACAAAAAAAGTAATCCACATTTGATTGAACAAATAAATAGTTCTAACTAAACCCGTACATTGAAATCAAAACTTTAACACTGCAGAATTTCTACCACTGTTATAACTCAATTTCATCAAGATATCATTTTCCGTGCTATGCTCCTGTAATATGACTATCTTTTTTTCTTGCATTTCACGTGTCATTATTTTGGAAGTCTGTTTTAAGATCTATTATTGATAACTGTTTCGTCAATTAACCAAATAGATAAAGCTTTCCATAATTCTTTGAATATAACTATTCTATTGTATTTATGCTCTCTCTAAATAAGATTGAAGAAATATGTTAAAGTAGGCTAATTTTGTTGTTTTAAAATAAAAGTCAATGTAACTTTCTAAAATTAAAATTATTTTGAAAGTAGTTCACAGTATAAAAAAACTACGTAGTAAAATATATAAATCTAAATAGATAAATAGGTAGATGTATAGGAATATTCACAATAGTGCATAAGTAAAATATATTGTACCAAAGTCACAGATAAAATCACAGAGTTTGTCAAACTATAAAAATTAAAGACGATCATAAAATGTAGATAACGTCTGTCAGTAATAAATTGAAAAGTGTGCTCTAGGACTATGTCAAGGTATTATTAAAGTAACAAAGTAAAATTTGTAATCCAAAATGCTGTCAAAATCACATATACCACACACATAATAATACTTCCACGTCTTGAATAAAATAAATATTGAATATAAATTAAAATGTGAAACAAACATTCAGGATTAATAAAAATAAATAACCACAAGGTTATTAGAATAAGCAGAAAAGTTAGTCAAAAACATTTTTAATATTTATGCTCTAATTTTAATTCAGCTGTTTTGTTTTACTGTTGTTGTTTAGCTGTTCTGTTTAATTATTTCAAATTAATATTGAATTTATTATTTTATTTTGTTTTTTTAACTGACTCCAAAAAATAAGGAGATTCTCAGTAGGACCCGGATTTTTGTATGTTCATCCAGCGATTATTACGAAGCAACTTAATCGATTCAAATGAAATTTTTTTATATGAAAAAGAACAATCTGATGGTCACATTCCAATTTTGTAAGGACTGGTCTAAATCTGATTAATAATTTTGTTTTCTTTATTTTTTGATATGGTTTTTTTAAGTACGCGTTTCTGACAACATTTTGTCTTTTTAACGTATATTCAAGTCATTTTGTAAATAAAAAATTTTTTTAACTTTTTATTGATTACACAGGTACGCAAAAAATAATCTATTCCGAAGAATAAACCTAAATATCGTTATATATTTAGACGAGCTCAATCTAAATTGAAAGCCACAATCGCTTATTAACTGTGTAATTTTTTTAAAGGATATGGTAAAAACAAAATCATGTTTCGCATATATGTTGTACATACATCACACATACACACATTTTTAGAAAAAATTTGTATTGAACAAATTATGAAACAAAACAAATCAGAATTATAACACATCAATTTATTGTGAGTCAGACAAGTTCAATAAAAAGCGATGGTCCACGATAACGCGCAAAAGTAAGCTATCACTTACGCGGGCACTTTAAAGAAACTGAAGACCACGACACGCATCTAATCCCACTCGACATTTGATACCAGTGATTAAACACCACTGGCGTTAAAAACCACTTAGATCTCATGGAGTTTCTTTCATGAATGCTTTAGAGGCACCACAGGAGTTCCATTGTTCGAAGACTACATTACTTAGAGGGAAACGGCTCGATTATCGTGCAACATCATTGTGGGAGCTTGTAATGTTTGATGATGAGATTTAACTGCTTGAATACACTTACAGTCAGAAGCTCTTCCGATTTTTATGGTAAATATTTGAGATTTTCAAAGTAGTTGAAGCTTTCAGCGTACACGAAGAAAATAATAGATAATTTTTAGTGTGATTGAGTAATTTTAATATTTGAAAAGTATTTAAATTGTTTTGTTAATATAACTTCTTGATAAAAGAACATGAATGAAAATTATTTCCTTTTATTTTACAAGAATTATGGTTAATAGAAAAACAATTACTTTGGAGCAAATTGTTGGATAAAAAAGATTCTTTATTCTACGTAAAAATATACATGTCGATGAGTTCTTCATTCTTACAGTGCACCATCATTTAATATCAATAATTTCTCAACACTCTTTTCTTTTTATATTTTTTATTATTGTAATTGAAAATGTCACCGTTGTAAGGATGTATATAGAATGTACTGGTGTGGTTAATCAATTATTTTTTCTGAAAAAATAAAAGAAAAAGGTTATAGTCAATGAAATTAGTACGAAATTAATAATGTTGTTATAAAATTAGTCTAACTTATCAGTCATTATTGTCATTATTGTATCAGTCATTATTGTAATAGTGTAATAATTTAATAGTTTTACCTACCTTCACCCGCATACGTTACAATGGCTCCTTTGTTGCTGTACAGGGTACACATATACTTGGTATACAGCAGTACGTTGCTGAGGTTCTATAACAAAAATTTTATTCAATTTATTTTCACTTCCATAAACAATTTTAAATTTATTGAAAGTATAGTTTTTTTGCAGTATCCATATTAGTAAAATATGATTTACATTTATGCAGCGAGAAGCAAGTATAATTTCTATACAGTTTTGTAAAATTTAACACGGAAACAGTTTGGTAGAAGAATAAATAAAAAACTGGAAAAATTCCAAAAACACGAAAATCAACACAAACTAATCCGAATATAAAAAATATAATCTTACGTTGATAACATCCGCCTCCACATCCACCACATCCACCACTACTACATCCGCCGCCACCGCCACCGCCACCTCCACCACCACCTCCGTAACCTTTCTTGAAGAAAGTCCTCTTCCTGCGCACCTTTGGAGACTGGCCGTACGTTACTTGAATAGTTGCGTCGTTGTTATTAGCGAGCTTTCGATCGACTTTGCTAAGATCTACCTTGACGATGGCGGTTTCACCGTTTCTGATGATCTTCTGCGTTGTGAAACCCTCTGATTCTAGGTCCTGGGCTACGTCATCTAGGTTAACCGGCCGGGTCGCGTTGTCGTCGCCCTCCTCAACAACCAGCACAAACTTCGCCAAAGGCTCTTTTAATGAGAATTAATATTTTGAGCTTTCAGAGTTTATTTGTTACGGGAATTTTTTTTTACTACAAATTAGATTTAATTTAAATTAATTTTAAGATAGTGCATTGAATAATCATTGGAATGAAAAAAGCTTTTTTTACGTTTTCCTTATTTCATCAACAAAATAGAAAAAAATTAAATTGTACGTTGAATTTTATTCAGATATTCGCAAGAAATTAACGATACAAGTATAATTTTTGTTTAATGATCTATCAATAATCACGCCTGCTTCGATAATAGATCAAATTAATTAATCACCCGTGGTCTCCTCAGTTACTTCCTCAATAATGTCGCTGTGTAAGGCGTCGCGTGGTTTCTCTGCTGTCTTATTCTTGAGTGCGTAAATGTTTATCAGAAACACCGTCGACATCTTTTTACCATGGACAGCAGTACCCAATGGCGTGGGTGGATTAATCGCTATCGAGGTGTTGCCATCAATCTGTGGCAGCTCTGTAATGAAAAGAAAAAGTCTGTAGCTATATAAATATCTGATGGATTTTATGCTTTAAAGAAAACAGAAAAAAAAAGAAAATTCTCAGATTACCGGATCATGGATTTTGTTCAAATTTGGGACCTTTGCTTGATAATTTATAAATAAAGATTACATAAATATGTCTTTAATGAACAAAAACTTTTGGCGCTCATGGAATATTTCAGAAAAGTACAACAGCTTTTTATTCTTTGATTTTTAGAGCTATGGCCATATCATATGATTCACAAATCAAATTAAAAATATAAACCTGGCGCAGGAGAAGGTGAGTGTTCAGACACATCGACAGGTGAACATGCGGCACCGATCACGAAAAAGACCGCCACCACAAATGCTGGTGACCTCATAATTTTCCACTGTATAGTATATACGTATAGTAAGAAGGTAAATCAATAAACTACAACTCAGATCGTTAAAAAAGATCGAACTGACAAGGTTCGTCAGATGCCGTCGTTTTTATAACCATCCGATCGGCTCATTACGTTGTTCCAAGCATCGTGAGATAATGGAATAATTATCTGATTCTTAGTTTTCGGTGCTTCCCTCACGATGCTTTTGCGAAATGGAAGTATACTGCGGTGAGTTCTGCGGAAATATCGGATAGATGCGATTATTTCATTGACGGTTGTTTGTTGCAGGTGGGGGTTTAATGACTTTGAAGAAATCAGAGATGAGATATTATTTATGTTTGTGTATACTTCCAGATGCTTTATTGTTATTTAGTGTTTCTTTGTATTGCACGATGATTCATAAGATATTTTAATTGCGGAATATGCGTGGAAGTTTTTGATTTTGTCAATTGAACAATTGACTTATAAAACATAAATTCCATGGGTCGAGAACATCTAAATAAATATATGTAGACAATGCATATGTGCGAGAATTTAATGTAATGAGGTTTCAAGTAAATAAATGTTTGGCGGAGTTGAAAATTTGAAGCGTCCAATTACCCAAACGGTGGCGATAATTCCATAATCAATTGTTTTAAGTGGCAAATACTTAATACAATTATAAAAACTTGATTAAACCTAAGAACTTACAGGTAATGAATATTTACATTACATTCGAGACGTCAAAAATTCGAAAAGAAAATCTGATTAATCAGTAAGTAGTAAAGCAATTACAGACTAAATAATTTAAGTAAAAATTGTTTTCATACGAATTGGATAAATTATATATGGTATATACAATTAGTGATCTACATTTATTGTACAAAGAAAGTAAAAGTCTTTTCAATGAACGAGTTTTTGCGTGCCAATTTAAATAACTTTATCTAACTTATTATAATTAAATTAACAATAACTATGTAGTAGATTTATAATATTTATTTATCATCACTTTTATTATTATAATATTATTAGTTATTAACATAATATTATTCGTATGGGTTAATGGGCTGACACTTACATACAAATTCAGAGCAAATTTTAATTCTACTGTATTACATCGGATCTCCCAATTTTGTTCCCAATCACAATTTTCTTTCCATCAACTGCACGTCTCATCCCAACACTACTTTACCGAAGCCATTTCCATCTTCCTTACAAATTCAAACCACTACTCCCCCCGGTTAACAAAAACTTAAAACTCGCTAATTAAACATAACAAGTGAGCAAACCATAATTTTTTCCTCTCTTTACTAAAAAAAAACACAAACTTGCTCATAATAGCGTGCTAAGTGCGCGGGGGAAAGAATTAAAAGGAAAAAATTTCGGCCAATCATCGGGCGGTACGCGCGGGCTTTAACGGCCTCAGGTGTTTGATTGATCGTGGCAATTTCGTCACGCGATGAGCTCGGGCGCATAGCGTGCGCTATCCCAACTTAGCGCTCTCAGAGCTTTCGCGTGGAGGCTATGGCCTTAATGCGCGTTATTACTTTTATTAAGTGATGATACCTTTTCACGAGCGGCCTGTAATTTTTCGCGCCGTCATCGAATCGGGGATGTATTGCACTGGCTGAATGATGTACGTTTACGCGTGCCGAGTAAATGGAAAGTGGGTAGTTTAAGTAAGCGTGTAAAGTAAGTAGATGGCGTTGGTTATTTATGGGTCGCGGTTATTGTGTAAGTGACGTATAGAGTTATTAAGAGGAAGCCTAACGTTATTATTATTTGTTAAGGTGAGAAAGAATTGTCGCTGTAATTAGGTTTAGCATGCATTTGGAGTAATTAAAATAAAGGAAATTATTTAAGAATAACTACTGAACAGATACAGAAATGGATATTTTTTAAAGTAGATATTTTACTTGACACCATCTGTATGTCCACAGACATAAAAGCTTATAATGTAAAAGCTTATACACTGTGATAGTTATTTTTTTATTTAACTTTGTTGTATAACATAAATACGATATATTCGACCTATACACAATTTTATTCCTTACATAGGAAATAATTGTAAAAAAATAAATATATTCATAATTTTCTAAATTAGTTTATTGCTATTCAATAAGCAAACGATAATAGTATTTATACATAATTAAAATAAATAATAAAAAAAAAGAATAGTGAAATTTGCACTCTAGCAAGTAAGTAAAATAAATCACAGAGGAAAACGTATTACACCGTGCATTTCTGCGGTTCAGTAAAAAGTTTAGCTCGCACCAAAACGCGCATAAGCACACCTACAGGCACAAGAGAGAAGCTCCCTCCCCTTAAGAAAATGAAAAAGCTCTTTTCGCTTCCCCTTTTCATGCTACCGAATCGCGCGTTATAACGAAAGTACGGTAAAAGCTCGCACACGCAGTCGGGAGAAGAAAAATCAAGAAGAAAAGGTGGGAGAGGCTCGCGTGTGCGAGGCTGCTGCATGCGCGGATAGCTCCAGGCTCTCCTAATCCCTGGCCGAAAGGGCAGATAAATCATCGCACGAGAGGTGAGAGAAATTTCGAGCGGCACGCCGGTATGTGGGTGGGTGATACACGTGCGAGCTGGCTATGGCAGTACGAGATCGATTCTTCGCCCGTGTGTGTATTGTATAGAAGCTACGGGTATTTCGAAGACAATTTGGTTCTGGTTGTTTGACAGGAAAAAATCTCTCTCTCTCTCTCTCTCTCACTCCCTCTCTTACTCTATGTGTGTGGGTGTGTGTGTGTGTGTGTGGGGTCGCGCGCACGTACGTGTGAATGTAAGTGTGTATAAGTGTTTGTGTGCACGGTCGCGCGAATCACGTCCATTTAAATGTCTGTATCACATCCATTTAAATATCTGATAAACTCATTGAACCGATAATTTGATTTTTGATCATTTTAAACACGATTAATTAAGTGGTGTTAGCAGAAGTTCGCGTTTTGTCATTCCTAGTTGAAAAATATAGAGCGCCTCGTGCTTCTGGCTTCAGAGACACCTGCTTTATGTTATTAAAAACCATCCAAATGAATACCCTAAGTTCATTTTCTTCCAAAGTTACTTACTCACACGTTGCTCAACAGATCTCAGTGCCTACAAAGGAACAAGCTATATAGTATTGGATTTCAAGATTATGTTTTGGAACTGCAAAAGTTTTTCTGAAAGAACTGAAAAAATTGACATTTTTATTTGACTTTAATGCCCACCATAAAAATTGGGATTGTCGCGTAATATATACAAACGGGGTGAGATTTGTAAATTCTGTATAACTTGTAAATTCTCCTAGCCCTTGATAACTTATTATTATTATTATTAAACGAGAATACTCATACGCACATTGATTTTTATAGGAACCTAAAATCAAGCATTGATTTATTTTTTACTACCTCGAACGTATCAGATAAAATGAATGTCGAGGTGCAGGATGAAACAATGGAGTCGGACTACTTTTCTGTTTCTTTTAATTACTTCTTACGTTACACCTACTACCATGCGAGAACAAGGGTGATGGTTTCGCGAATGACTTTCGACAAGATGATCTTTACTTCCTGTTGGTTCATGAAGAGTTCCTGAGTTTTCTGCCCAATGTTTTTTCCAAATGCTTCGCCAGGATAGGGTTACAGACAGGATGGAAACGTCATTCGATTTTCACCTTTGCGCATCCTATTGACAATGTTGAATATTGTCTTGTTGATATTACTAGTAAAGTAGTATTGATATTACTAGTAAATATGCATCTTGATGTTATTAGCTCGCTCAAGGTCCAATTGCGATTCTGAGTTTTTCAACATTAATGTGCTCAGCCTTCCTTAGATTATTTACCAGATATTTGCCACCTAAACTTGCATCCGTCTCAGCAGATTCGGTCCTTCTTCTGCTGGGTTCGACCTAGCTCTTGCTGTCCTAAACCTAGTGAAAAGTATATTTATCCGTGCAATGAAGTTTGCGTAATAGGTAGTACCACTTGAGAATCTCGTGAAGTTTCCCTCGCAGGCATGCTAACCCTTCATATGTGAATTTCAAAGAATAGTACCATCAACAAAGTCGTATATTTATTTGGTCCATCTCCCTTCGATTTGCCGATTTGTTTTAACGATGATATTATTGTCCGTAAGTCTTTTTTCTTTTCTTCCTCCAGATATTCCCCTTCACTAATATACGTAGGTATTTTCAGGTGTTCAATCCAATTAGCTGGTGCTTTCTACCTGTCGGATGGAATGAAAAGTTCACCGTCTTTGATCCCTATACATGCATTAGAAAAGTTATGGGCAGATCCTACTTCGGACATTTGTTCGAATTTTACAATCCACTAATTTAAAGGAAGCCAAAAACCAGCCTATATGTTATCACTACTAGTACGGGAATCTTTCACATCTCATTTGCGGTTACCCTATCTGAATCAAAAGTAACGTTCGGCGGATAAGCAGAACGTTACTGCTTATATTTTTTAAACAAATTCAATTATCAATTCATATCAATAATATAAAAATATTCAATTAATATCTATTAATTGACAAAATTTTTATCCAATATGAACGAGCTATTACAATGTCAACTAAACTTGTGAATTACTTCTAAAAGCTCAATTCTATTATTATTATTACCAATAAATATTAGACTAAAATTGATTCATCATAATCATTAAAAAAAGAATCAACAAAAAACGCTAAAACAATAAAAAAAAATATAACAGAAACATCCTGAAAAAACTTCTTGAACGAAAACTTTAAATTAACAAATCGAGCAATCAGCGCCTCGTCGCGCGCTATCCGATCAACGCGCAATATCTTAACAATATCGGACCAATATACCTCAGCATTGAAACGCACCTTTGCAAGCGCGGCATCCAAAAACTGGTCGACGTATCCCTTCTCCCTCGATCTCAATGCGCATTGGACCAACGACGGGCGGGGCCAAGGTGGGCCGAGCTCAGAGGATCGACGACCAATGGCAACGGCTTGGAGAGAGCACCAAGCGCTGGATCATCAATCATCCCTGACGGCTCTGGGAGATCGGGCAGAGGGAATTTTCGCGCGTTTACGTGGCTCTCGACATTATCAAATGGCAGTTAGGTGGCGGGGAAAAGGCTGGCTGGAGTGTTGGGCCTGAAAGTTTATTTTATTTTTTAATAAGCTTTTGAAGAAACGGAGAAGTTTTATTTATTGCTTGTAATGGGGTTTAATGCAAATTGTACTTAATTTAGTAAGATTTTTGTTTTGATAATTTGATTACTTTTGAAGTAAATGTTATTTTGCGTAAATGAAACTACTAGGATAGGCACTTATTTGTTAGCGATGGTTGACACAGCGATATATTGTGTTGAAATCTCC
>JAPYZA010000713.1:0-25903 GCA_030522685.1 Eupelmus azureus | reverse complement strand
ATAATAAAAAGTCTTCATTATTGTTGGTATTTACACTTATTATTTTTTGTTTTTATATATAGGCAACTAATTTTTAATTATTTATATTTTATATTTTCAGATTTTAATAGTATCTGGTCCCCTTAAGTTACGTACCTGCTGCGGTCAGCGGATTAATTTTCAAATCCATAATGAGTGAGAACCTGAATGAATGGCACTTTCTTTAGTTAGCCAATACGGTTTATATTTTTAGTAGGTTGATGAATTTATTGTTTGTTTAGTTATTAATTAGTTAAACACATTTATGGATTTTTCACGAACAAATTTTATTAAACCTTTAACAAATCGACGTTTCAGAGTATTTATCGACTCCCTCTTCAGGACTGTATTAAAAAGGTTTAAATATGTGTAGCATATTTGTCGTCAAAATTCTTATCTAGAAATTATTATCTTTCGTTTTATACTTTTATCATGCGTGTTCTTACATAAATATCTTAACTTGTAATAAAAATTGTTCTGCTGTTTAAAGTAATGTATTTGCGCCATAATATTTCTTTAACATTTTTATTCAAAACACAGTAAAGTTATTATTTGAAAGTAGTAATAAAGAAAATTTAATAGTTTTCGCAATTACAAAATTTCAATCGAAACAAAGAAAAAAAGTATAACAACTCATATTTATTATTTGAGAGCTTGTATGTAGGGAAGTGGGAATTGTATAATCTGCGTCTGACCATACAAGATATGATATATTGAAGTTTTTTCAAGATATGCAAAATTTATGCTCATGTACACATTTATGTACTTGACGTATACAAATGAATAATAAATATGCTCAATTATAAAGATTAGTCATTAAAAAAGAAGTCTGAATAAGAAAGACAATACCTACAATTTCATGCAAATTTTAATATTCACATCAGTTGTAAGCAATATAGATATAAAAAAACAATAAAACTTATTCACATTATATTACGTTATTAATTTCAGTTTGAAAAGAATAGTTTCTGAGAATAAAGTTTAACCAGTTCTTAATCTTAACACCGGAAGCTTACTAACGTATACTTATGTTTAAGCTAGTGTATGGCTACACTGAAAAAAATATTTTGTTAAATTTCCTCGTTTAACTAAGTTAAAATTCGAATAAAAAATCAATAAGCCCTAATTTAACCCCTGTAGGTTACCTTTGTACCCCTTTAGGTTAACTTATTGTTTAAGATTTGGTAAATAATTGGGATTTATCCAAAGTATTATTGAAGTCTAGTAAAGATTTAAAACATATATTAGTAAGGGCAATAGGATATGGTTTGACTAATCGAAATTAGACTGTTACCGGCTTATTTTTGTTATAATATTTTTTTGTTAATTACTTATTTTCATGAATATAAATGTCATTCTAGTTAAATTTAAATTTCAGAGATTTAAGTAAACTAAAGATATTTTCGAACTTGGAAATAATCGGTTCAAGAAAATCTCCAATACGGTCCAAGCGAAGCTCTGGATTTACCTGACTTTTACCTCCTATTGTTATCAGTGTTTAACGGATTGTCGGTCCTCAACAATTTCTCAGTTCGAAAGGAAACTACTATTAAGCAGATAACTTCAAAGTTTACTATAGCTACATAAATATTTGGGATCCGCAATTCCGAGTCCTCCTTATTTGCGACACCTGTATATAGTACAAAGCAATAGACTAAAACTTGGCGACACCGTTTATTGTATTAACAATAATACGACAACTTTCAACAGATCCTCAATTCAGTACAAACACTTAACAACAATTTCAACCACCCAACATAGCTGGTGCCCGTACCAGACACAGTACTACTTACCTATCCAATAAACGAGCCTCCGGAATAAGCAACAAAAACTTTTCAATCTACGATGATTGCAGGCTCCCGTAATGCATCCGGCGGTAATTAAACCGACGGAAAAAATTTTAATTATTCCTAATTGAATCATCGTGGCATCGTAAACGAAGAAGCGGGGAGAGAGAGAGAGGAGGAGTAGGAATCGTCCGAGATTACACATTACGCCCTCTGGAGAGAGCTCCAGCGCTCGGGGCGTAATTGTTTTCGTCGCGCGCAAACGGGGGAAATGGGATCCGGGAATATCACTTGAGCTCGCGCTTATCGCCGTACATAAGTTTATCTGCTGCCGAATGGCTCGTATATCCCGGCACGCGCGCTCGTTGTTCTTATAATTGCGAGCGTGGAGTTATCATCATCGTCATCATCTCCGGGGAGAAGGCAGGTTGGATGTTGGGGATAAGCTGTGGCGAAGGTAGATTCTTGATTATGTTGTAATGCTTAATGATGCGGCAGTTTCGATGCTGACTTATTTGTGGGTTGTTGTTATGTTTTCTGTGCTGCATAAGGATTCTTTTTTATAGAAAAATTACAAAGAAATGATTGACAAAAAGAAATCCCGATTATAAATAAAAATGAAATAATAGTATTTTCAGATTGTCTGATTATTAAAAATTTGATTATACTTTAAATAATCCGATTAAAAACTCGTTCAATAATACCAATAACGTAGAATACTTTTCTATATTAATAATGCATAACTAATATACTGCAGCTTCTATCCCTATTCCTATAAACCAAAAAAATTTAACAATAACCATCACACATATCTATTCATCCAGATACTTTCTGCTCAACGACTTCTCTACCTCCCTAACTGTTGCTTCCAACTTCTACCAAGCCAAAATCGCTTTATCGGCAAGTCAACGCTCGCTTTTATTAAGAATTCGCAGCCGGGCTCTCGCGAAGATTTTACAGCTCCGCGTAAACGCACTGCACATTCGCACGCATGCTGAACCATGGGAGGGGGTGGATTTATGACAGGCAGTTGCGCAGTCGTAAATCATCGTATTGTTCGGTTTATCTCGATGCCAGAGCCTCGTTCACGCTCGCTCGCTTCGAATATGATACGCGAGAGCGTCCAGCGGATAATGAATATGTATTCGGCTGAAAGATCGTAATCAATGAAGCGCGATTACGGGTGTGTCCATTCCTGAGCGCGCCGCCGGCGAATTGCGGAAAATTAAAGTTTTATTAGGACATTAACTTGCGCGCGAGCGAGATTTGATATTTTGAATTTCGCGCGCTCTCGAGTTATTGGAGAGGTGGAATTTTTGCTCGCGAGGCTGTTCCAGTGGGCCGAGGATGTAAATGCGCGCGCCGATGCTGTTTTGTAATAAAGAGGGAAAATGTTGCGGGTGTAAAGTAAGCAAGGCAAAGTGGATTCGACAAATGTGGTTATAGATTTTATTCGCACGCTCGCTTTTATGGGAGCGAGTCTAAAGTGAAATCGCCTGTCTCGTCGTAATAAAGCAATAATAAATGAACGAGTATTTTGATGCAGTGTAAAAACGTGCGACATGTAATAGCGGCTTTGTAAATTAAAGATTATTGAAATTCTTACTGAATGTGTAAATATAATAAGATTTATTTATTTCTTTTGATCAAAAACTTTTGAAATTCTTTTAGAGGCAATAATAAAATACTAAAATAGATGGTATCGGTTCAAGGGAGAAATCCAAAATGTGGAGATACGATCAGCAGATCGTTAAAGACCAGATCTTCATTTTTCTTTTAACAATCTTACATTCCCCTATAACTTACAAAATTTTCTTGAATTAAGAAATTTGTTTCATCAATTAGCCACGAAAAAACAACTGCAAATTAACAGTGCATTCAAGAAAAACAAGCAAAAAGTTCACATGAACGACTTACATCCCACGCTTCGCGTGGGATAAATGATGTGGACGCTTACAGCATTTTAACAGATAATTAGATGGTATTAAAATTCTACTAGTGTTGAGGTCGTATTTTTGATCTTTCGCAGATTTCAAATCTTAAGTACTGTTCGAGCATATTCAAATTTTTTAATTGGTTTTGCATTACTTTAAATGATCAGGCAACAACTACTGAGTTACTTGTGAAAATGCAAATATTTTATAAATATTTATATGATCAATCAAAATCACACACAATCTAAAAATAAACTACTAATTTCTTCAAACTCTAAGCAATAATAATCTAACGTCTCACATCCTTTCCTTTCGAATTAACATATTCAGCACTTTTACTACACGCGCGTGTAAAAACAATGTTTAAACTAAGCAATCACTATGTAAATCCACGAAAGGCTCATTTGAAAAGCGTAATATAGCAATCACGTTTTACCACCGACACAGACCACTCTCTTCTCTCACACAATAAAATTCTTTCCTCAAAGACTCGTTTCACCGCATCAATAAACGAATCCTGTTCAATCTTCACCGCACTCCCTTCCCTCTCCCTCCTTCAGTATTTTTAGTAGACCGATAAAATCACTGCTTCCTTACATACCCTCGGGGAGACGCGTGGCCTCCTCGACGTTTCGTCGACGCTACACATAAAGTGACTGTAACCGGCGACGACTTCAAAGCCCGGCTTCACTTAATTAAAAGGGAAATATTTTTCGGGCCCGCGTCAATCCTTTTGTAGAGGCCAGCGCGCGCCACGCTACGCTGCCGCTTTTCTGTGCTCGTGTAGCCGAAAAGATGAAGATAGGCGCTCGCGGCGCTTTTTCTTGTTTGGTCGCGCTGTTAAAACAGATGTCGTACGATCGCCGGATGCCGATCGAGAACGAGATAAGAGAGGCATTTTCGTGGCTGTTTATTCGATTTTTAATTGGTAAATTTAGCGGCGGGTATGCGGCTTGTAATTGGGGTAATAAAATGAGTTGGTTAGAGGCTGGGAGAATGGTTGTTATTTTTAATAAATCGATGTTGTAGGATCTTTACGTTGGTTTTTATGTAAGGAATTTTATTAATGGCATTGGGAATAAATATGTACGTGCTAGACGGCTGAGAAGTTAAAGTATTCGGGCAAGTGTTGAAAACTATTAGTAAGCTGCATTTTGCATGCTCCATTAACTTGACTTTACTTATAATTGGTTGTAGGATCTTTTATTCATGACTGCGCAAGATCTGAATCGAGCTGTAAAAATTAAATTTTATACTGCATTTATAACACTTCTGAATATTCTTTATTTTATAATCTGCATAATTCTTGAATACATTTTCATGCGTGGCACAATAAATATTAATAAAGTCATATTAGGCAAGTTTATGGAAATGAGACAATGCAAATAAAATCACGAATTAACTTTAGAACAATATAATCCTGCTCCGGCATCAAGCTGTTAATTATTCTATTTGAATTTTGATTAGTGCAAAAATTACAAAAGTCACAATACTGTTTGATTCAATAAGTAAACAGAAATTCTAAATGTATTTGCGGCAAAAATAAAATACTTAACAAAACTATTTGTATTTCACTTTGACACTTGAATATAGGACATTTTTATTTTCACTACGTTATTTGGCTCCACGGACCTCATAAGTACACACTTGCCTCATATAACGAGTTCATACGTCAACTCGTTTCCGAAAAAATCGAAACACTAAATCGTACTCAAGTTGTTAAACACATCCACACCCACATTAATCCAAAGAATATGTATCAATTATACCCGTCAAACAACAAAATAAATCATCAGCCAATTTACAAGCACCATTTCCGTCTCGCAACTTATGCATCGCTCCTAATGCACTCAGCACCCAGCCTAAATTATAACACGATGTAACCCTTGTCACAAAAATTGCCATCTAACATCTCCCATTCGCCGATCGAAACTACATGCACCCAGACTCACTAGAGAACTCGTTCCTCGATTAGCACTACCAAAGGCCAACATCGCCTCCACCGTCCCGTACACACACACACACACAGCCCCAAAAACAACCAAAAATGCCGCTTACGACAACCTATCGACAACTCTCCGAAAAAGAAAAGAGGAGAACTGACGAAAGGCAGGCGCGTGTCCAAATTTATGGGTACAAGCGGGCTGCGCGGGGGCGCGGTACATATTCGCTTGTATTAATCTGCATAAACTCATTCCTATGCAAATGGTGAGGCGCCGGAGGCTTATGAGAGCCGCCGCGCCGACGTCTCAGACTGCGGCTTGTATTACGCGTTTATCGCGATTCCCGCGTCGATTAATGGGCTCTTCCTTATTCTAGGAGTCGAGTGGGTGCCTGCAAGAGCTGCCGTGGGAGGGGAAGGATGCTTGGTTATGGTGGGAGATGCCGAAAGGGGTCGCAAGACGGTGTGTGGGAAAAATGTGGGGATCCTTGGGGCGTTACGGTCGAGTTGGGTTAAGTGATATTTGCATGATGGTTGGGATGATGTGGAGTTCTGGAGAAGTGGGTGTTGTAGGTTTTTTTGAGGCGTTTGGGTTGGACCACCACCAGTTGTGTCTGGTTATGTCTGTGACTTTAAAATAATAAAATTTGAGGCTGTTTTGAATATGAGAAAACTTTTATAAATTTTATCTTACAGTTAGTTTTGGTATTCTTTTTAAAGTTGAAAGCTCATACGTTTAAAGTTATGAAGATCAATCAGTTATTTTTGTTTAAAGATAAATAAGATTATTTATTCACAAATAGTAGAGATCATGATTGTTTGAACTTTTTTGAAAGATTTATTATCTGCATAAAGTAATTACACACTATGTTAAATGCAAATGAATCGATGCATAACTTAGTATGAACAAAAATGCAGTATATGCAGTGTATATATACTTTCGTATTCTATAGCATATACAAAACGCTGTTTCAGAGTATTCATCGAAGAATTGATTTTCTGGGATGACTTAGTAACTTCCCTCATTTATTATTCGCGGCAATTAAAATTATTGAAATGTAGTAAAATTGAATTGACATCTTTAAGTTAAAACACGATTCTGAAATATATTTGACTGGCTTGTGTTATTTACTAACGTTCATTAATTTAATTAAATATAAATCTGAATTTCTTCAGACAATCACAAAACAATTACGTCATAATATAAGGATACAATTAATTTAACTCCATTTATTTGTTGTTCTGTGTGATTAATAAATCTTGTAATATTAGCAATTACGAAGTTCGAAGGAACTCTAAGAATGTATGGAAGGTAGAACCACCTCGCGACTTCTATTAATAAAATTGATACATTACGGTGTATGTGAAAATTCCAGCTCCAAAATTTTTTCCTGGGTACGCTCATAAAAAGGTCATAAGGTGTCATCGTCTTTTTCAACTTTTCACCATCTTATAAATAGTTTTTCATTTGGTTGGAAAACACGATTTTAGATTTTTTCGTCAGATTTGTTTTCATCGTACATTATTCCTATAATTTGGTCAAATAGTATCTTTATTGAAACACATAGAATTTTACGAGGTATTTCTCTCGATTACTTCTTTTTTTCATGTATCCAGTCAAACATAAGTCGTCTACTCAATTTTCTTGTAGAAAAGAGTCTAACACGATATCCCCCTCTCCCACCTTCCACCCACAAAACAAGAATCAAGAAAACGACCTCCACCGACTGTTTGAACAATTAGCTCGCAATAAAACGCGTTAGCGTTCATCAGAACGCTAGCTCGGCCGCGCACGAAGATCGGCAGGAGCAGGAGGAGGAGAACAAGAGAGAGCTGACCTCCCCGACTGCATAGAAATGCCCGGCGTCTGCGGGCAAGTTCGCGCGCATGTAAATTTAATGGGTCAGAATACAACGGAGGCGAGGCCTACGACCCCGGAGGCGGCGACTCCTTCCCAGCGCTCGTTATTTATTCAAACTTCGCTACAATTACGCCGCGAACGCGCGCCCGCACACATATACACCTGAGGTTCGCCTCGCACTTTCCGTCCATCTTTCGTTCGCCCCTCCCCCCTCGTTTCGTGTTTATTCTGCTGGGCTTCGCTCGTGTTTTTCTCTTTTGCGCGCGGGGCCATTCAATAGGCGACCGGAGAGGGAAATGTAAGAAAAATTGAATTGAAAGTATGTGTGGAGGGGCGGAGGGAAATTGTTTTTCTTTGTTGTTTAGTCGATTGAGGCGGACGTATTGTTGTGGGGCGTGGGGGAGGGGGTGGGGGTGTTTTGAGGGTGAATGAGATTAGTGAGAATTTGGCGGGAAAGAGTTTTGAATGGAGATGTTGTAAAGTTTTTTAAATAATGGGCAATGCGGGTTTTAAATAAAAGTTGCAGTTTTTTTAAAGGCAAAAAGAGAGATAAGAGATGTTTCTGTAATTTATTCTATTAAAATTCTATACAAAGAATATACCAACAGACAAATTAATTAACTATTTTTCAACTAAACGGACATTTCAACTTTTCCATCCACATTAGTTTAACTTTGTATATACAATACTTTTTCCCTTTCGGCATTTCTTTTCTCTCCACTTTTTTACTTCTAACCTGTTCCCCGAGCTTTTTCTCTATTTGTATGCTGTTATTTCTGACTCCCGTTCGCCTCAACCACTTACTTTATCCCCTTAGCTTTACTACTTGTACTTTTTCTTTCTCGCGCGCAACGACGCTAGTTTTCCCCCTTTGCCTTTTTTCGCCCCACTCGCGCGCGCGAGCTTGCGGTCCGTCCGCAAGTCGCCTCCTTTTTTGCGAGCACATTGTTACCGTAATTTTTTCCCCGCGCATCAAGCACTTCGCTTATATACCTAGTGCCTTCTTCTTTCCACCCTCGCTCGTCTCGATTGTACGGCTACTTTTTGTCTTTGCGCAGTAAATTTTTACACGCTCTACTTCTTTCGTTGTTATCGTTTCTGTCTTATAGCCCGTATTGATAGGTATAATCATTTTCGTATTGTGTTATGCTTTTGTTATATTGAATAAAAAGTTGATTGTGTTTTTTTATGGAAGTTCAATATTCTATGATCAAATGAATTGCACTAATTAGATTTTGAAAGATAATACAATAGTAGTACTTATATCTGAGTTGATATTAAAGATTTTAACTTAAATTTTATATTCATTCAATATATATTGTGAAAAGTAAATTGCAATAATAATAATTAGTTTTTCTGCATGTATTTATACTATATTAATCGATAAAAACAAATAAAAAATAAATAAACATTACTATTGAATCTTCTTTATTTTGTTTAGTGAAAATTTCCAAAAGTCTAGTTTTACCATTTTCGCGATACCAATCTGAATAACCCGAACTATTTCAATATTCGGAATCATTCTACTATTTTCCAAAATTTGGAGAAACGTTTGGTAAAGCTTTTGCTGAAATTCCAGTCGGATTCTCCATTTCGGATACAATTTTAATCTGAAAGCTCCAAAAATTCGCCGAACTCGCCAATTCGACGAAATGTTTGTCCCTGCAACATCCGCTCTGGCGCTCAAATATCCTGTGTGTGATACTATACCGCTCCAAAAAAGAGACAGTTAAAGATAAATTTTCTTTTGCCTTCGACACTACCTTATCAAACACAAGCTAATTCACAATCTCTTTGTCTCTTTCCTGCGTGTAAATTACAAATGCACACAACCGCCACTCGCAGATCTAGTTAAGTCGTAAACGAGCAACGCAATTTCCTCGCTAGATGCAAATATTCAAGTAGCTCACCTTTCATCAGGAAGTGAGCGCGACAGCGAGCGCTGACCGTATTAGTCGAGTGAGATTTTAGCTAATCCGCAAGTGGCGATTATCGCTCGGAGCGAGTGTCTAATACTAGTTGACTCGCCTGTTCTTGCGAGGCCTTTTTTTGCTGTGGCCGTAAGACGACTTTTTGTAGGCTGTCATTAAAGCGATTATCGATTAGCGTTAAGGCGACTAAAAAATTGGTTGTGAATTTAAATTATGTACTTATTACGAGTTTTCTAAATAGATAATTAGATAAGTATTTATAGGCTTGTAGAGTTAAAAATAAGACTCTTAAATAGCTGTGTATATTAAAAATAGCTATAAATACATTTTTTTTGTTTATTTTTTAAATATGACATAGATTTCGAAGAGACTGCAAATGATGATATTTTTATTCTATTCATCTTTATTACTACATTTTTTTCATCGTCCCAAGGTTTATTAACTCCAGAAAAAAAATACGGAAGAATCTGGTCCATGTTAGAAAAAAAAATATTGCAATTTGTAATCTTTTTCTCTAGGGACCTTGACTTCATCCACATTCAGAAGCGATTTTCTGATATTTTTTCTTTTTTAAATAAAAAAGATATATTAGCTCACATTAAATTTAATATTCAAAACACAAATACACTCTCAGAAAAAAGAACCCCTTCAACCACTCGCACCTAACAATCAATCGCTGACACATCCCCCACGTCATTTCTGTTCCAGATAACGCCGCCGCGCTTAGAGGAGCGACGGCCGGACATGACGGGCATCATCGCCGGGTCGTCATCGCGGTGAGGACGACGACGACGTCGAGGGCCGCCAGCAAAACGACGACGACGACGACACTGCCATGGGCCCCGATCCTATCGTCGGCTGCCGCCGCCTCCTGCTACTTCTCCTCCTCGGTCTCCTCGCGTCGACGACGCGCGGCATTGATCTCTGTAAGTGATGTTACGTGGGAATATGTATGACGTCTTTTTTTTTATTTCTTGGCGGTGGCGTCGTTTTTCAAAGTCGCGAGTGTGTAGACGCGCGAGTGACTCGGCGGGAGAGGATGTTTGGATTTTTAGATAAGAGAGTTGGGAGAGGTAGGCATTTATTTTAGTGGGAGATGAAGGGAGGGATAGGATATGACGTTGAGCGGGATCGATGGTTGGAAGTAATGTTTGTAGTGTTTGAGTTTATTGATTTTAAATCGGTAATTTTGATTTGTTTATTTATTTTAGTTATACTCTTGGTGGTTAACAGGTTCTTTAGTAAAAGGTTAAATTTAAACTTGTAAAATACATTTTTCAAAGGAAGAAATTTGATAAATTTTATTGGTCTGACGTATTTGTCTGTTTCTACTTGAAATACGATAAAGTTTGTGTGAACCTTTGTTTTTTTTCCTAACTTCATTTTAGCCATACAAAATGCACGTAAATTCCTATTTTAGAATTCAAACTTTCAGACTACATTCTATTATTTACAAACAATCGATGACCTAGTATAAGCACCTGTCACGAGTACCGTACCCTGCCCCGCTTCCCACCTCCTTACAAACTTACAAAAACTCCTCACTGACTCGAGCTCACTCCACTCAAATTTCCCCCCTCCCACCATATGTCCACGTTCTCATCTTTTACCCCTTCAGACACCGCAACCTCACGCGCATGCGCGCAATCGAAAAGCCGTAAATCCTCTTCGAAAGGCCAGGCTCTCTCCGTAAGGAAGAGCCGCGTCGCACTTTTTTCTCTCTCTCTCTCTCTCTCTCTCTCTCTCTCTCCTCCTCGCAGCGACGCGACGAAGCTTTTTGTTCATAAATGCGCGGCCGCGCGCCAGCGGCCCAGATTTGCATGTCGAAGTGCCTTAGTCAGCTGCCGCGGCCGGGTTGTTAGCTCGCCGGTTAAACGACCCGTCGCGGCCATTCGCGTTACTTCGATAACGAGTTTGTTCGTCAGTGTTCTCCTCGTCTCTCTCTCTCTCTCCTCTCTATGCGCTCGAGTGCAGCCGCTCGATCGCTCCTCCTCGGCTCTTTTTTTTTGACAGAAGGTGCTCCTGTCGTTTACCTGTCGTCGACGACGACTCGACCAATAAACGCGTACGAGAGCTTTTCCTTTTTTTTTTCCTCTCGCGCGCGAGTCCCTCGGGTGTTTATCGAGCGCTTATCTCGAGGAGTATTTAATCTGGGAGAATCGCAGCGGCGCGTTTTGTACTTTTAATGGAAGTACTAGTTTCTTTTAGCGAGCGGACGGTTGTTATTAAAATGTTGTTATGGAAGCGGACGAGGAGACGGACTGTTCCGGTTGCCGAGCTTGTTTAGGTCTGGCCAGTGCTCGTTTTGTTATTTAGATGAGCTGCTTATCTTATCGTTGGGATAGAGGGATACTTTACACCGGTATCGTTTAATTAAGTTCGATAAGAGTTGGGAAAAAATTTAGCGGACGTTTATACTTGCATTATAAATAACTTTCTTGTTATTTAAAGCTGCTCGAGAATAAATATTTCATTTAAAAATTACGTCTTTTTCCCCGTTTCATTTTTAACGAAATAAAGATCGGTAATATTACATTTATATGTCACAATAACAATAAAATTTATTTTTTATTGTCATAAATAATCTTCTTTTAGCAAAAAGTCATTAATACGCTGCCGCCAAGCTCTCTCATCAAACCAAATCACTTAACCCATCCAGCTCGCTCCAAACATTCGTCGCCGATTGATCCTCACCATCCCACACCCACACCTACATCGACTGAATTTTCCGACCAATCACCTTGCGCATCTCCATATCCACTTCCGTCCCCCTGTAAACAGAGACTATAGCTGCTGTACACCGACGCTCCTCAGACGTCGCGAACTTCTCGCGAATGTGGAATAACGAGACGAGCGTATATACGTATACAACACGCTGACAAACGCGCGCGAGCTCCTAGCTAATGGCTCGAAATTCGAGAGCACACAGACAGGAAGGGACTAATGATCCAGCAGTTGGAGGATGAAGAATTTAACTGTGAACTTTAAACAGTGAAGTATTGAGAGGGTTTTATGGATTATGTATAGGAGGGAGAGGGCTGATCCGATATTCCATTGTTGCGAAATTTTCAATTCTTCAACTTTCAATCCGGGTTTGATAAAGTTCGCTCCGACGGTCTTTTAATCAAGCTATTTATATATACGGTAAACGCGATGGGAGTTATTATGTTGAGGGATGAAAGTTGAACCCAGCGAGCTGATTGTTTCGGGAATCATGGTTAATAATGTAAATGCTAATTTTTATGTAATGAGAGTATTTAAGGTGAGACAGGCTGAAAGTCTCTTTTCTTTGTAATTAGAACTTTCTAATTTGTACGTTTAATGTTTGAACATTAATGATGGGATTTGACTGCTTTCATCAATTTGATATTACTAATTCTGAATTTAATAACTAGACATAATGTTGATTAATCCATTCAATGTACTTTGATAGAAACTGATAATTCGTACCCATTCGGTGTTCAATGCAATTATGCTGAATACTTATATAATTATTCAGTGCGTGATTCAAATGTTAAAATTGCAATGGTTAATAACTAATTCACGATCTCAATTTAATCGATTTTATCGTTAAATCAGTATAATATTTATACAAAATCATAATCATTTAATTTTTAATTTTCGAAATGGGCAATAATCAATTAACAATACAGCAGCCAACATAATTTTCAGTTCCCAAAATAAAAAACTTCAGAGCTCAAAATTCCAAACCAGCATCACTCTCAAAAACCAGAAAATTAAAAATCCCCAGTCCACCCCAAAACCCTCAAATCACCAATCAACCCATCCACTCGACCGCACCACCAATAATCTTAATCCCCTAACTACCCCAATCTACCTTTTAAAAACCAGCTGCTCCTATACACTCTCCCATATAGACTCCCTCTTACCCTAACTACTTCCGCACCTCCCAATGTCCGAGCACGCGCCCGCTATTTACGCGTCGCTTAACCCTCCCCCCTCCCGGCTGAAAAACAAGCTCGTTAACGAGCGCGTGCGTGCGCGCACGTGAATCTCGCCCGAAATTTTGCAAGGCAACGCCTCCTAGAGGGCCTCGTAATGTATGCAAAGTAGATGGTATCTGGAAGAGAGCGAGGACCCGCTGAGCCACGTCGTTTTAGCGGTTGATGCTCGGGCTTCGATGTTCTCTCTCTCGCAGCTTGTCGGACGAGCTAACGAGAGAGAGGGGAGGTTTATTTTTCGAACGGGTGTCGGGCTTATTTTGGCGAAACGCTCGCCGGGAAACCGTGAGTGTTTACTTTTTAATTAAGGCACTTGAGAGGCATGCCGGGTGTATAATTATTTATCCTGAGCGTCTATAAAAACTTGAGCAGGCCTTATAATGGACTGTAAATATTTGAGCGCTGATTATGCAAGCCCGCGCGCTCGCGCAGTTAAGCGTCTTTTTACGCGCGCCCGATGCCTGTAAACTTAATTCCGCAATTTTGCCTTTCCTTAATTCCGATCGCCGCGTTTCGGCCCGACCATTAACAAACCCCGGGCGTCGTAAAAACACGTATTAAATCCATTCTGCGATCGATCGGAACTACGTATACCCAAACCTATATCACCGATTCCCCGCTCGCATCCCTAACATTCCTCCATAACCAAGCGTATAGTCCAAGCTCTACAAACAGGTTCACCTATACAGCTGCCTCTCCCAGCCAATATATCCCCAGCTTCCGTACATACCCCCGCGACTCGCTTGTATATATATCGGGAGCGCAGGAGGCGAGCTCGTGCTCGCTACTGCCGCTTTATGAAACAATTAGATCGAGCCGAGAGATAGACAAGCGCGGAGCCCGGAAGCACTTCAGCGAGGAGCTTTTACCGTTTAGATTCGCGGCCGTGTGTGTGTGTGTGTGTGTGTATACGTACCTACGAGGGTCTATCCGGCGATTCATCGCTCTCTCACCGGTCAGCTGCGCTACGTTTATGATCCGCTGCGAGATGCATATATACGTATATAAATCTAAAAGCTCTTGCTAGAATGTCTCCTGACTGGCTGTCGTTCTTTTGCGAGGCAGCTTCCGCGCTGACGCGTTATCATTGTAGTGTCATGGATTGACGATGGGACTGATGGTTGGTTTCTTTTTGTTTTGCAGCTCAATGCATCGCGCCGCTGGGGATGGAGAGCAAGGAGATACCGGACGAAGATATAACGGCCAGTTCGAGCTTCGACATCGGCAACGTTGGGCCTCATCAGGCGCGGTGAGTATCTTGGTTTGATGTGAGGAGATTGGATTGGGTATCGGTTTAGTTTAGCGTTGTGTTGTGGGTTGATATGTTGAACGGTGGCATTGACGTTTTTAACGATAATTTTTTATGTGAGTAGCGAATTGTAAAGGTTTAGTGGCAATTTGTTATCTTGAAAATTGTTAGAGGTTGGTCAAATTTAAAATGTTGAGCAAGAGCTCTTAAGATATTATTTTACTGAATAGGTGTGTCTATAAAGATTTTGATGAAATGATTTACAGAAAACGGACATAAGAATCATGTTGTATAATTGAAATAATTTTTACAATTACTTATGAAAATCTATAAACAATACCGTACACGCCTCTTATAGAAAGACCAAAACTAATAAACCACAAGTCCACTCAAACTCACCCCACACAGAAAATTTCTTTATCCTCTTTCATCAACACCGCATCGACCTCCCCTAATAACCACATCTACACACGCATCAGCGCACATCTTCCATTAAATAATCCAGTCCGCTTGATTTCGGCTCGGCATCCCTCGGGCCGGAATCTCGGACGGCGTAAAATCCGGCGCCTCCTTGAATAAGTGATCGCTTATTAATTGCGTCACTGAATAATTGAGCCTCGCACCCTCGACGAGGAGAGAAGAGGGCTAGTATATAGAGCCGCGCTGGTCGTTTTAATCGCGGATTTGACCCCCCCCCCCTTTCCTTTCGTCTGGCCCATGCGGGTCCTCTGTGTGTGTATATGTGTCTGGGGTATTACGCTGAATGCATAATCTCGGTCGAGTCGGGGCTGACATTGGGATGCGCCAGTTCGTACGTCGCGAAATGGGTGTGTAAATAGTTTATGGAGGGGTGGGTGGAATGATAGGGATGCGAGTGTTGTGCGGTTTTGGTTTTTCCAGATGGGTATGGACATTGATTTTTGATGATGTGGAGTATGTTTGCATATTTGATGTAATGACAAACTCTATACTTCAAATATTAACAAATTTTTACAGCTAATAAGTAATTAGAAATTTTTTTTTATTAAAATATAAACAAAATAACCCTACAGCTACACAATAATTATGCACTTATTTCATAAATTTTTGTTCAAATAAACTAGTTTTGATTGTTAAAAAGTGAGTATAAAGGCATATAGAATATCTAATCTCTATATCAATATTTTCTTTTGACACAATGGTTATTTACTTTCAAATTCAAGTTCTTGCACCTTTGACGATAATATTAAAAAATTAGAATCCTGACTGTCCTGTTGACGTTTCAGTACCGCTGCAATGAATGTTTTCTTCCCTAATAAAAATTCATTAATTTTGATTGTATGCAGCAAAACCTAATTTTAGATTCGTTAATGAAATTCGGTAGTCGTTTCTACGTCCCCACAATGATGATCCGATTTTTATACATCGTATTAACCATTTTTATCTCTATAAATTATCTCTCAAGCACACCTTTAGTGAATTCCAACTCCCGACACTCTTAACCTGTCCTGTCCGCTCATTAGAAACCAACATCCCTCAACGCAAACCCGCCAATAAACACTTCCCCCCTCAAACCACCAAACGCACTCTTTTCCACTCTTCTCTCCTCCCCATTCCCACCCTCCCACTCCTCGCAACATGAATACAAAACGAGCTAGCCAGCCAGCCAGCCGAAACTCTCTCGTCTGTACACGCACACAGAGCCGAGAAAGCCTCGTGTACAGTTAGGTATTAATGCGGCCTTATAGCCGGCGCCGCGAGTAAGTATACATGCATCGTACGCAGCTCTCGCATCGCGTATACACAGACGCACGCGAGAGAGCTATCTCTCGCGTGTTCGCCTACTCCCATGGGACATCCATCTGCAGCGACGAGGCGCTTTTGCCGAACGCGCGCGCACGATGTATACATGCCGCCGCAGCGGCGTACTTGCATATTACCCCGTGCACGCGCGCTGAGCTACCTCTCTGATATTAATACATTCCATTACCACAGACAATGACAGGCTGAATGGTCCTGGCGCGGCTGATGAGCTCGGGGGGAGTGTGGCCGCCCTCGCCATCTAATTTAATAGAGTCTCTCTTATGCTGCTGCTGCTGCTGCTGCTGCAGTGCTGATGCTGGTACTCGGAGAGAGAGAGAGAGCGATCGTTGAGAATGGGTTATTGGGGAGAGTGGGATTTTCTTTTTGCGAGTGGGTAATGGGTACGGGGAGTTGGAGGTATGGGAAGGAGGGTGATTGTGGTGGTTAGACTTTAGGATGGAGATTGTATGGTTGGTAAAAAGTTTATAGTTTTTGAGGTTGAATATGCTTTTGATAATGTGGCTAATTGGAATTAGAAACTCATTTTACTTTACCAGAAATAATTAAACTGCAAAGTTTATTGGGTATCATTATATTTCATGGTGATATTTTCGGGAGACGTAAACTTAGCTTCTGTTTTTCCCAAAGTCCGTACAAAGATTTTACAATTACAAAGTTGAATGAAAATTTTCTCAGCCATATTCCCCACCCTCCCAATCCTTTATCTAATAAAACCATCCAACCACCAAAAAAGCCTATCCCGATTCCCCCTCTCATCATCCCAACCCACCACTCTCCCCCACAATCCAACCCCGATAAACCGTCAGGAAAAACGGAATAAAATCATCACACGCGAGCGCTCAAACCAACCATACCATCCAAGCCCTGAACTAGCGCACAGCAAGGCGCGAGAAAATAAACGAGCACACCTAGGGCCGTGGGAGAAGAGGACGCGTTCCCTCCTCGAGTCTTAATGTCAACGCCTCCTTCGCGTGTGTATGTATACATTGCACCTCGGCAAAGGATTCCTCAGCTCGAGCTTGCGCCTCGTACCTTCTAAATTTCACTGAGTCACTTTGTTCCACACATGTGCTTCCTTTCTCGCGCCTCTCTCCGACCTCTCCTGCGCTCGCGCGACCTTTTTTTGCACCAGCGCTTCTTCTTTTCCACACGTCGAGGCATTATACGAGCTCTCTTGGTTTGCCGAGAGCTCGCACGCGCGCGCGCGTCTCTTCTTCTTCGTCTTCTTCTTCTTCCGCTTCTCTCGGCCGCTTCTTCTGCTTCTTGATTTAGCGCGCTTGATTAAATTTCACGCGCGCCCGAGCTAGCATCTTTGCCATTGTGGGACTTATTAGGGGATGGATTTACGTATTGCTGTTACGAAGTGAGGATCCTTTTTCGTAATGTTTTCTGGTGATTTTGTTTAGCAAGTGGAGCGTTCAATGTTTTCATTAATTGTGCGCGTGTTTTTTTAATAGAAATTTAAATTACGTAGCCTTATGTTTGAATTTTTGTCGGATGTTAACAAGGACCTGACCAATTACCGTAATTATAATAATAAGGTAACCAATTTAGGTTCTAATTATAACCTATTTACTCAATTTTCTATCCAGTTTAGAAAAGCTCCAAAAGCCCAATTTCGGTAAACGACTCATTCAATTTCGCTGAAAATCAAACTACTTATATCCCCATCCCCAGAACTAAAGATCATCAAGATTGCCCAGTGATCCAATTATCCTCCGAGAAAGCGACGCTTCTACATAAGAAACTTTACTCCGCGCTATAACAACGCAAATAACAGCGGCCCGACTTTCTTACGCCATGTTTAGTACCCTGCCATTATTGTTTCGTGAAGTTCAGGGCACAGAAAGCGGTAGGAGGCCACGACGGTATACCCTAGGAAAAGTTTTCGCTCGCAGCGTTAAAGAGAGTCGTTCGGTTAGCGGCAACGCGAGAGCGACGTTAACTTTATTCTGGAACGTACGTGGACTCTTATTCCGCCTCGGCGACTCGCTGCTGTTTGATGCGCGCGTTTGACCCCCCGTGCGTGTGGGTGCACTCTCCTGCGAGCTGGAGACATCAATCGGTCTGGTGTTTGAGGCTGGGTAAGTGATTGCTGTGGGAACGATCGCGTGAATTGGTGCACTTGATTAGAGAGACTGTTTTTTAATTGTGCGTTTGGGATTTCGTATGGGCAGTTTGGATTTTACGATTTTGGGTGAGAGGAGTGTTTTTACGGGTGATTAGTTTTTAGATGAGTATTTTTTTAGAAGGATAAAAATATATTACATTACATTGGAAATATTTATATATTTACTAAGTATTTTTTAGACAAAATTATCATTTGATATTGGACAATTTTTAATTCGACGTTTTGAATTAAAATTAAATGCTCATCTGAAAATTCATTATTCAAAAAAAAACCTATCCCCTTTTCTCTGTCTACCTCTCGGATATTAATGATGATGATAATATATATTATTCGCTGATTGCACGTCACGTTGGTTCGCATGCCTGTCAAAAACCACGAAGCGGTCATCGACCTTTACGAAAATAAAATTCAATTCTACATTATATAACATTCCTCAGGCTAATTTATTGTTAGGTTGTCAAGGCGTTTGTGCACGAAAATCTATAATTAAGGACAAGAGTCAAGTATATTGAAAAGAATACTTCTACATGGAAAAAATTATATCAGCATAGTCCAAGCTATTGATATAAAAAAGTCTATTGAAAAGATTGAGGCTTTGTTACTTGCTTTTAATCTTTAGATTACAATTGGTAAGATCGATAGTAGAAAGGTTCTGCTTGTGTGAATCAAAATTTTATCCATCAAAATTTGTATTATAAATTACTTTTTACTTAAATCAACCGGAATTTGGATTATTAGGTAGATATACCAGTTGCTAATAATTTGTACGTACGAAATAGGTAAAACGAGCTATTTCTTGGCCTCCAGCTATAAATGATTAAATTTCTACTAGGGTGATTATTGTATAAAATATTTACGTGTACTTAAAGTTTTTTAATATAATTATAATAATATTTTTCAAAAGTATTATCAAGTGTCATATTAAATTGAACTGGCATTGTAATCAAGATTATTTTATTTAATGTGTACCAAATTTTAACGACTGAATTATTCTCTGCATTTATATAGTTTCGAATTTAATAAAAAATTAAAAATAATATTAATATCATTAAAATTTTACAATAGTATACAATACTGTTTAAATAAATTGTAGCATTTTCACACGTTAGTAAAATATATTTTAATTCATCGCATTAAAATCTCGAAACTATTTGCATCTTTTTACTAACTTATATTTCAATGGGCAATTACTTTGGTATTTATTGGCGACAATAGAAATACTATAATGTCGATGTAAATTTAAATATCGGAACTTTAAATTTGATCATAAACTCATAAACATTTCATGTATATTTTGTATGCACATATTTCTGTCGGATATTTTCCTAAAAATTTATAATCCTGTAATAAATATTATATGACCACATAAATAAAATTTTTAAAATATAATTATGATTGAAGGATATTGAAATTTGTACACAATATTACATAACGATATCAAGGCATGCAGATATCAAGTTCAAGAATCACGGTTCAATAAATTTTTAAAACTACAGCAAACCTACGTTTAAAAATTATAAAAATTATTTACTAACTATTTCACTCGTATTCTAAACTTAAATTTCACAAAAAAATTACAATGTAGACAATATGACTAACAATTCAACTTCATTCATTAGTGCTTCACTCATTATACTAACACGTCATCGTACAAACTCTGAACCATCACACCTCCACTCTTAAAACAACGCAATCCTAACAACCTCACACCCACTATATACAAACTCAACAACTCCTTCCCCAGCCCCAAACAAAATTCAAAACACTCGATCTCCCCAAACCCGCATCCCTCTCAAACTCCACCAAAATTCGCACGCCGTCATCCAGCAAGACGCACATAACCCACGCACACGGACTCGCCCAGTCATTCCCATCCCTGATGAATGCGTAAAACGCGATTATTAGTACCGGTCTCGGAGATTCGGGGCCCCCTGGACTGTACAGCGGGCCGACGGGCTGCCGGCTGTAGTGGTATAAACGGCCTGTGCAATTAGGGAAGGCGCTTCGCACGCCATTCTCGGTTCATCTTTTATTCATGCCAACGCCGCCGCTGCCGCCGCTCCCCCGAGATTAAAACTAAAGCACGCCTCGTCCGGCTCGCACGCGCGCGCTCGATCTGGCTTTCCGTCTCTCTGTCTTTGTTTTTAGCCGATATCATTGCAGTGCAACGGTGCCTCTTCGCTCTTTTTTTTTATCTACCGCGGTTGGATGTCTGCTTAGTATTGGCGCGGTAGCCGAGCGGGAATGTTTAATGTTTTTTTGTCGGTGTGGTTTTGTTTTGTTTGCGCTTTGCCGTTTGATAAGAGAAGGGAAATAATTTGATGGGCTGCGGTGGGTTGAGGAAGTTTTGGAGAGGGTTCGTAGATGTTTTTGGACTGGTTTTCTGATGGAGGGTTTATCAGCGAGCGGAAATAGGTTTTTTTTTTATTTGAAGAAAGTGGATGTACTGAGAATATTTAATTTTAAGTGTGCAGTCTACCGCAATTAAAATTTTAATCGCGTTTATTAATTATATTTGAGCAGTTACTAAATGAAGTGTACATAACTAACAATTTTTCAAAAAAAAACTTATAAAAAATATGTTTGGTATTTAGAAAGAAATAAACAGTAAATTTATAAAATATTTCTGTTAAGTATCTGTAATTGTTTCTATTTGTTGATCTCGCAGTGCACCAAACAAACACAAAAGTCACGGCGCTGTCCTTAGCTACCCACATAGCAACTATTTAGATTCGGAACATTGAACTTCTTACGTTAAGTGTAGCTGGTGAATTATAAATAAACCATCTCGAATAGAAAATTATTTCGATTCAACTTTAAATTTTCTAATTTTCTAATTAAAGTATTTAATTTTATTTGATATATTATTTCAAAATCAATTCGTTTTAAAACTTTTACTTGATATTTAAAGAAGCTAAATGTCAATGAATTAACAGCGATCTTTTTATTTAAGTCTTAGTAAAAAATTTAGCATGTCGAAAATCGTATCACTCTCTCACGCAACGCTTCATCAATAATTTCTCCTTTTTCGTCCACAGCAGGTCCCTCGCCTTAATGCTCATTCGCTCTCCAATATGCTTATCTCACATTTTAAGCATAACTCTCTGGCCGCCGTCATCTCCTCTTCCTCCACTCGAGCAAAAAGTCCCGAGCATTCGTCATCTCTCGGCGCCGCGACGAAGGCCAGACAAAAAGACGAGCCGAGTCATTGGCACCGCGGCGGAATACGTATACGTCTTTCTCTCTCTCGCTCACTCTCATCCCGCAATAAGGCGGCTTCTCTGAAATTGAAGCCCGTCCCCGGATCGGGAGGCTGCACCGGTTGCTTTGCATTTTCGCCTCGCAGCTCCTCCGTCAAGAAGTGTCTGCGCACCGTAATTTCGTAGCCTGTTTTCTCTCGATCCCTCGTGCAGTCGTTTTTTTCCTTTTCTGCATGAGCGGCAGGTGTGCGCGAGCGAGAGCGCCAAATGGATTTTGATTATTTTAATTTTTTAATTTAAGGAGAGATAAGATGGGTAATTGCGCACTCGATTTTATGGACACGTGGGGACCGTAGGTGGGATCCAAGGTTTGCTTTAATCGGTTTGAATGTACAGGGTTTGGAGAAGGATAAATGAATTTTGGTTTAAATTAGGGAGTAGTGGACTTTTGGATTGAGTTTCACAATTTGTCAGCGAGCGATATTGAGTGTTTAATATTTGTATTGAAACTGATAGTGATAATTATTAAAGTTAAAGATATTTGAAGAAGTGTAAAGAGGTGATTTGCTTATACGTATTTAATTTGGACGATTTTTTAATCTATATTGGGATATAACGAAGAGAAAAACGAAGTGGCACACTTATAGATTTCCATTATGTAATACATAGAAAAACAAAATAAAAAATTTTAAACTGGAAACATTTTAAATTGACATATTTTTCTTCAACTTTATATTATTTGACAATTTCAAAAGTCGTTAAAATCTTCATTATTTAAAATATCTTTAAGTAACTTTTGAACAATTCTGAGTTGCAATTTGAATGCAAACTTTTGCAATACCGCAAAGTTACAAAAACTCGCTTGAAACTTGAACCACGTCCGTTCAGACATTAGTAGTTTGATACTGACAATCAGCTTTCCTTATCTGTCATAGGAAATACTTATCCCTTAATTTTTGCGTATCAATAACTATATGTAACTCTACCTCTCTCTCCCTATTACACAATCTAAAAACTATCAAATGCCAACCTCGAACTCCCAAATAACAATTGCAATTGTTTTTTGCACAGAATCCGCACGGAGGACCACGGCGGGGCTTGGTGCCCAAAAAACCCAGTTACCAACGATCCCCGAGAATGGCTGGAGATCGATCTTCATTCGGTTCATTTGATCACGTCGACCGGCACCCAGGGTCGCTTTGGCAATGCCGTCGGAGTCGAGTACGCCGAGGCCTACATGCTCGAATATTACAGGCCGGCCCTCGACAAGTTTGTGCGCTACCGAGACAGCCGAAATCGAGAGGTAAGTTTTAAGATTATTTTTTTATAATTTTTTTATTAAACTTTGGTTGATTTAGAGGATTTATGTTGTTCTCTTTACAATCCATGATTTGATTTCAAAAAGTTTTTAATAATTGTAAATTATATTTTTAAAAATGGATTTTCGTATTCTCTATAACATGGAGGATTTTATATCACTTTCATATGAAACGTGTAGTTAGATCATTGTTAAATCTTGTTACTCTGCGGTCGATATTTCGATTTTTAATAAATTTAATAGAAAAATCTGTTACAGAAAATGAATGACTTAATAATTTGAGATATAATATGACTATATATACAAGTAAGAATACGTGCAGATTTAATTTGTAAAATAATTGATAGCCATTGAACGGCGAATTTATAATTCAAGCAGTATCACCTCGTGTATCGTTGTAATCTCGGTAGAGAATAAATTACTTTTTACAATGATAAACATATAAGTCGTGAGTTGACGTAATTTGTTTATTATTTTGAGTTATTTTTTCATTTCTTGCTTCGGGCTCGAACAAATCTCAATAAATAAAGACACTATACTTTATATCTACAAATTCATCGAACTAATATATGCTAAGCTTACCCCAATTAAACCTTATAACCTTCTCTAAACATTCGCTAAAAACCTATCAAACTCAAACTGACCAAATACCTCATCCTCCCACAAAGCGCGCTCATAAAAGTAAAAACCTCATCGAATCAAATCATTACGCACATACCAAAACCCACGGCCCCGCGCATTCATAGAACCACCCTCAAAGCCTTCATTCACTCAAGTTTTTCCAAGCCTCCCGCGGCGGATATTAAAAAAAAAAGACACCTATAGCCGCGCATAAAAGCACTCTCCACAAAACCCGAGAAAAAATGTGGGCGCGCCAATGCGGAAAGAATCGAGCGACGCATTAGCCCGAGGTTTTCGAATATCTCGCGTATTAATCTGGCCGTCCGCGTGCGCGCTCCATTAGTCCGGCCGTCGATCGCGCGGGGCCACGCGTCAAAGGAGCGCCACGAGAGCCTCGATATAATAACGCGCCTGCGATGGACGATCGAGTGTATGTACGTAAATGCGCACTTTCATATCGAGCCTGGCCGCGCCGGGGAGTCATTGACACGAGGCTCTGGATTTTCGGCTGGGAACGAGCGGGATTGAAAGCGGGGTTTGGGTTTATTGCTTGGGAGGTTCAGCTGGGAGGATGGGTTTGTAATGAAGGATTTTTCCAGCGATGTTTTTGATGATGCGCGTGGATGGAGTGTGTTTTATGTGGATGGTGTACGGGATTGTGGATGTTTATAAACGAATATTTTACTGCGGTGGAGCGATCGCACGTATTATTTACACTTACTTAAAGATGCTAAAATATATTCGGCTATCGTTCAAAAAAGTACCGCTGATCGTTACTTCCCAGTCTGCAATTTGTAATCTCTCCATCTTAAAAAGTATCGATCCCATCTCCTTACTCTCCAGAGATAACCAATATAAAAAAAACAGCTTAATCTCATCATCACTTCCCTCTCTTAAAATCACCCCAGCCCACCTCAAACAAGACCTTAAAGAAGTCCTCACCTATAAAGAGCCTCCATTACCCCCTCCTACCTTTATCAAGATCCCAAAGTGACGCAATACTTACAAGACTCTCTCAATCGAATCCGTTCCCCGGTAACTATCCATCTTCCTCGCTCATCGCTCGCACCTATCTCTTCCTCCCTTCCTCCCTCTCTTCTTCTCCTCGCATCGCGTGCGCGCTCGAAATAGACGAGAGTGAATGAAAGAGAGGGCAGCCCGGATGCACGCATCGACTGAAATAATAATTCAATTGCGATTAAAGCGGGCAGGCCCGGCGCCGGCTGGGAACATTATTTTTGGCGGGCTCCGGAGAGAGAAGCGTCTTCCTTTAATATTTTAAGCCCCTTTTTTGCCCTGACCTTTGGGCTTAAGCTCGCGGCGCGAAGTAGCGTCTGCTTTATGGGCGCCGCGCACGCGCTTTTGTAAGCTGGGCGCGGGTGGATTTCGGAGCGTTTTACTTTGATTAGGCTGATTCGATTTTGATAGAGGGTTGGTTGATTAAGATTTGGCCCTGGGAATGATTTGTTTGGTTTAATTAAATTTCTGGTGTACCGGCCAGGCGAGAACGACAATTTAGTTTTAATTTGCATTTGGAATATTCGCTGAAATACACGTGTATAGAAACGTCTCGGTTACACGCTGGTTTATTACAAGTAATTTAGCCTCATATTTCGTATTACGAAACGCCTGGTATAAATGCCGCTCGCATATAGAAAAATTCGCTTTGATAAAATAAAAATAGGTATGCGCAGTTCATAAAGCGGCAAACGCGGCAAATTTGTTATTCCCGATATTTTCCCGCACGCTTAACGCGCGGTTCACGGCTAGTTCTCTTTCGGCCCATGAATAAGCCATTAATAACTTTCTCCGATTAAAATCGCCGTTTCGCCAGTGTAATAGGATTAGTTCGGATCATTCATCCAATACAGTAGCATTACATCATTCTGCCGGGGCGAGATAAAAGCCCGGCTGCGGCGGCGCTGCGCTTATTACTCTTTGAACTTTTACTCGGTCGGGAACGGTGATAAATTAGCGCGTATCAATCTCGCCCACTCTCGCTTATATTTTCCGCCGTGATTCGTTTATAGCAGCTTCTGCCGCTTTATCTTGCCGTTTCCTTCTCTTTTATTCTAGTGTAAGCGTTTCTAGGCGCTCTTTGTACTTTGCGTGTCCTTTGTATTGTTAGTGCGCCGGTTTGATAGAT